>JAJEJH010000300.1:0-281644 GCA_026122585.1 Anacardium occidentale
AGACTCTCTCTGACTGCATCCCCAATCATTTCTCTCAACTGTTCTGGTCTCATCGACACATGAAAGGTATTCTGAGATCCCCACCTATCACTAATACTCATAGGACGGGCGGGTGAACTACTATCTGTCTCATCTACACATCTAGGGATATACTCCTCTCTATCTATAACATCACAATAAACTAGGGGTTAGAAACACATAACACACAAAGCTGGAAATAAATACCTGACTTGTGTTGTGAGGAGGGTCTGGACGATGACTGCAAAGGAGAGAAAACAAGCACCACATACTTACAATTGCTCTGATACCAACAATGTAGGACCCGCCGCCATGAGTACCCCCCGCCACGAGTACCCCTGCTGCTAAATACTGGAGGTGCTTTTAATAAATAATCTGAAAATACGGGTACCCGTGACGAGAATCTTATGAAAATAAAATTTCATTTTCCTACTACTACTATACAATCTGAATACAATACATGCGGAAGCTGAAATACATACTATGAAATATATAATGGGCCCATAATGGCTTTCTCATATATTTACAACTGTTTCTGTACATCTGATTACATAAAGTAGTTATAAGATGACCACACAGGTCTAAAACTGAAAAGTACATACTCAAAACAGTGGTGTGAGCCCTCTCCCGCCAGCCTCGAACCACCCGCTCTCTAGTACAGCACGAACACCTGAAAAGGATGGAAGAATGAGGGGGATGAGTGATAAAGATCACCCAGTAAGCGCTCCTTACTTCCCTCAAAACCCAAGCAAGCAATATACAATATCACAAATATACCTGGCCTCGACCCTATTTATACATCTATGCGTTTGCTGGAATCTGAAACTGCTTATCTGATTACCATTCATTTACTGATATCATTATTATTCATGTCATGATGTGTATGTCATGCCATGCTAACATAAAATACTGTGGATGTATGCATCTGAATATCTCTATGTACTCGAAGGTACCTACTGTGCTGATCAGACTTAGTGAACACAGAGATTCGGCATCTTGGCCATGTGGGCTGAACAGTCTAGCTACTGGCTAGAAAGCTGAATATACTGTGCTGTATGATCTGACTGGTGTCAGAAGGTTGAATCTAAATACTGAACAGTCTGACTGGTATCAGAAAGTTGATTCCTACAGATGCCCCCTCGAGTTCACCCATACTCTTACCCGTACATCAGGTTCTGAATACTGAATACTACTGAATTCGGATCCTTTGATCTTCTCTCATGCTGCATGTCATGCTATGATATGCATATGCAACTTTATTATCTGAATTTCTACTTATCTGATGCATATCTGATGCAATTTAGCCATTAAACTGATTACTCATGCTTTATTTCACATTTTCTATTCTTTTCTGGAAAATTGCTAGTGCACGGGCGTGTGGGCAAGACACACGGGCGTGCATGTCTCACACATAGGCGTGCATGGCTAAGGCACACGGGCGTGCATGGCTAAGGCACACGGGCGTGTGCCTGGACGCACGGGGCCGTGCGCTGGTCGTGCGTCTGGCTGTGCAAGCTACTGGAATTCTGGGTAATTTCTCATGAAAAAGCATGCACACGAGCGTGTCTCTGCAATTCCTGCCCGTGCACACAGCGTGCACACGGGCGTGTGCCTGGAAAAACAAAGACACATGGTCGTGCCATACAGGCACACGGTCTTGCGTCTTGTTCTTCAACAAGAACACTTGTCGAAAAATGCATAATTCTCAACCACTTCTCAATTAATCACAAATTCACTTCTAACACACATTCCCAGCACCTCAATAAACACATTTGAAACATCTAATTCGACATGCATCAACTCAGAAAGAATCTACCATGGAAGCTTAGCAATTCTCTCACTAAAACATGATCAAGCTTGCATGCAAGGTTCAAGGATGGAAATTCATCATCATCTCAACATATTCGCATACACCAAACTCATCAACATGCAATGGAATCATCCAAGCCACACATTTCTTCAAAACAAGCTGGGAAACTCCAGGAGAAGTAAGCGAACACTTACCTCGCGCCATTGCCTCTGAAAACCTTTCTCTTAGTCTAATCTCTTTGCTCTCTAGCTTGATCGGGAGCTATGGCTGGCTGGATTTCCTCTCTAAGGTTGGGAGCTGCTGAAACAAGAGAGAAATGTTTGCTAAAATGAAAGCTGGGTGAGAAAAATGACTAATGCTCTCGACTCTCTTATTTGTAATGCCACTTGCACGGGCGTGCAAGGCTGGTGCACGGGCGTGCACCTGGGAAAATGAAGACTATTCATTTTTTGCTCATTCGTATGATCGAATCCTTTTGAAAGGATTCACACGAAAGCCACATAGGCTCTGAAAACTTACTAACTCACCCCTGAACTCTTCTAAACTCTCAATCTATATCTGGATTTCATTTTTAACCCCAAAACTCTTCCCCTAAGGGCTTTTCTGAATCTAGGATGCTACATGTAACTTGCACATGATTCTTCTTGGGAGGTTTCTTTCATGTGAAGCATGAGAAATAAAGTTTCTTCATATTCCCTCATACACGACCGTGCACCCTTAAGTGCACGCCTATGCATGCTTATAAAGAAAAAGAGATGCCAGCTTAAAAACATTTCTTACCCATTTTATTCATTTTCACATAAATTTTCCCTTCTTTTTTTAGAGAATCCTAACTTTAGGGGAGAAAATCAGTAGCAAGAAGCTCCTAATCCAGCTAGAGAGTAAGAGGATTTTGTTAGAAAGAGATGAAGCAGCCATGACAAGAGGTAATTATTTCCTTGCCTCTTTCCTTAGATTCCAAGCATGGGTTAGCTGATTGTTGAGGTATGATGATGTTCCCAACATGTTTTATGAATGTGTGACTTGGTTGTATGATAAAATGATGAAAATAAAGTGATTATGATAATGCTTATTGTTGATTAACATGCTTGATGTGTGTATGTGTTTTGAAGAGTTTTGATGCTTAATTATGATATTGAACATTATTGGTTGAATTGGTATATGCATTTGTTTGGGGTGCAGAAAGTTGATAAAATGAGTTGATTATAGTTATGCTAAGTATTGGACGAGATTCTGCATGTTTTAGGCATGAATTTGCCAAAACAAAGCAGGATACACACCCGTGCGTCTGTAGATGCACGCCTGTACACCCTTACAAATACAAGATCACACCTGTGTGCATAAAATGTGCATGACTGTAAATATAAGGGAGTCATGATTGTGCATCTTGGTGTCACGCCTGTGATAGGCAATGTCACGATCGTGCATGTTAATGTCACACCCGTGCTTCTATAAAAATTTAGAAATAAAGCAGTAATTACAAAACCTAGCATGACTAGGCTGCATAACTGGCACAAGACCCATGTATCTTCATGCACGCCCATACATTAAGCAGAAAATTGGGAATTTAATTCAGGATGAAGCATAAAGCATAGAAAACCTATTATAATAGTTGTAAAAATATTATAACAAGATAAAATAAGAGAACATGATACATCATAAGCATATCATAGTATGACATGCCATACCAATATTTTCAGAAAAAGATCTAAGGATTCAAATACATGTTTTAAAGTTAAAAAAATACGATGCTCTAAACATCTTTTAAGGGTGGATATGAGGAGACACCTATGAGTTGCACACCCGCTAGAGAGGGAGCTAGTATCAGTATACGTTAGTATGCATATGATTATTAGTTATCAATTTATAATTCACTTTCAGTTTCAGATTTTAGCTGATTGACCGAGTGTAAAAAGGTTGAAAACTCACGTGATCAAGGTGCTAAATCCTTGTGTTTATCAGTCTGATTAGCACAACAAATTTTTAGTTGCATTATTTTTAAGATATTTTTTTAGTTTAAGATCTTCAAATCTTTATAGATATTTTCAAATAAACAAACAATGTTTTCAAAAATCTAGCCCAAGGGCACATAACATATTTCAGTATGACTTCATACCATGACATGCATTTCATAGTATGAGATACAGATCCAGTTAAGAGAATAAAAACAAGTTATATTCAAAATAATAAGCAAAAAGAATAATACAATTTAGAATGTCGAAATTATGAGAATAACTAAATTAAACTCAATGAGAGTTCAGTTTCGAGTTTTGCTTTGCTTGGGTTAAAAAGAAGTAGGAAATGCTTACTGAGTGAGTTATCACTCACCCCTTCCTTTTTCTTTCTTTCTTATAGGTCAGTTATACAGGAGCTGTTGAGGCGGGTTCACTATGACCAATGGGAGAAAGCTCCAGTTTTGATTTTCAGAAGGCGTGGTAGGGTTTTCATGTGCATGCAGTTTTTAGAAATAATTGTACAGATGCATGCATGTATTTTATACATTATATTTGTATATATTTAGAACTTATTTATATGTACATACATATGTATAGATAAATAAATAAATAAATAAATAAATATATATATATATTTATATTATGAGTTTTTAAACCCATCACTTTATCGTTGATTGTTTTCAGCTTCTGCTTACATGTCTTTTCAGTCAGTTAGCTTTTTTTTAGGATTCCAGCTGTGTATATCAATTTTAAGCATTTCATTAATATTAAATAAATATATAGTTTATTTCTTTGCATAAATAAGCATAGGTTCTAGTAACAATGGTATATACAGCAACAGGTCCTACACTAACAGGTTTACACCATTTGTATGAAAGTAGCCTAATCTTTTATGTCGCAAATCATTTTTGAACAGTGAACTGGTGAATGTTTAAGCTTGTATCTTGCACAGATCACAAGGAAAGCTTCTTTTTACCATTTGTATTTGCATAACTTCCTTTTATTGTTCATTTCTTATAATACAATGTTTGCTTTTAAACTCAAATGTATAGCCTTTTTGGTCATTTTTCTAATGTTGAGAAGATTTAATGCTATTTTAGGAAAACACAAGATATTTGAGATGAAGTTTGTAACTTGTGAAGTGCGTATGGCAACTATTTCTCTTTCTTTCACTGGTATTAGCTGCCCATTTCCTACCTTCAGCTTAGCATCATTAAGTTTTTCCATGCTTACAAATAACTTCTTATTTGCTGACATATGATTTTAACACCCATTGTTTAGCAATCAGACTTGTTCTTCAGTAGTCATTTCATGATAGTTAGTAGCAAATAATTGCTCTTCTTACTGAAGGGTATCCTGGTGCTGTTGCTCCACCATTTGAGCTTGTGATTTATTTTGGTTGGTTTTGTCCTTGCAAACTTTCTCTATATGTCCATGTTCTTTACATAATTTGTATTGTATCCCAAGCCTGAATCAGCACTATGTTTCTGCATGGTTAAACTTCTTACATTGACTACATTGAGGAAACTTTCCTCTTCTCAACTTCTACTTGTTCTCAGGATAATTTCTCTTGTCTTTCTTGTATGCTTGCTTATGAATGTTTCTAGTAGGAAAGCTTCTTCTTTTTTGATTTGCCATAAGAGCTCTTTCACTGCTAAGTTCAATTCCCTCTCTAAATGCTTTCATTTGCTCTACTACCTGCAGTGAGTTGGAAAGCTCTTGCACTGTCAAACTTGGTCAAGTACTTGGAGTCTTATAGAGAAGAGATTTTTTGTTCAAATTTTTTTGGTAAGCTCACCAGTATTTGCTCAACCAATCTTGCTTCTATAAGTTCTTTTCCAAGCAAGCTAGTTAGCAATTTTCATAAGCTTCTCAATATAATCATTGACTTGTTTTGTTTCCTTTATCCTTAAGAGTGCAAATTCCCTCTGAGGTTTAGCATTAGCATTTGCATTTGCCTAGATTTCTTACTGCCATAAAACTCAAGTTTGAGTTTGTCCCAAACTTGTTTTGTAGTTTCACAAGGCATTATTTTGTTAAGATAACTTCAATTATAGCTAAATGAATGCATGACAGTGCTTTATACCTTTTTGCTACCTTCTTTGAATGATGTTTAATCTAATTGAGTTTTGGATTATCAGGTAAGGCTATTGGTTCCTTCCCAGTATCAACAACTGCCCAAAGATCAAAGACTCTCAGTTAGACTTTCATTTTCATTGACCATGGCACATAGTTTTCGCCATTGATAATTGGAGGCTGACCACCATTGAAGTTGTTTGATGCCATCTCAACTTGGTTGACTTCCTTCACTGCTTCAGTCCACAGGCCTTGCAAGGAGATTGAGCTTTGATACCACGGATGGTATTTGGCAAGAGAGAGTTTTGTTATGTTACGAAAAAAACAAGCAGGAAGATGAAGCTAAAGTTATATTTTCAAGAGACTGATTTTTTCTTCCATTCCACAACTTATATATTACACATACATCGTTTAAATTTGCTGCCTAAGTTTCAATTAATGCAGCACCATACTTGGTACTGGATTGATACAATATATCCATATATTTCAATCTAACTTTACCTAATAATTTATCAAAAACAATGCCAAACTTTACTACACTTAACTAAGCTAAAATGTAGTAAGAGTTGTCACTAATGACATTAACCAAAAACATCCAGTTCAGCTTGATCCTGCTTCATATAAGCACTGCCATTTCAGCTTATTATCTTCCAGTATTCTCCTTCACAATACATGTTAAACTCCAACCCCCCTGGAAAAGGACCCCTTTCAGCTTCAAGAAATCAAGCCAGAATCATGGGATATTTGGATCCCAGTTTTTTGGGTTCATGTGGGGCAATTATTGTTCCATCAATCTGCATAGCAAAAATAATAACATTAGAAGTAATAATGCTGATGATATACAATTATCATCAATAAGGATATTAGTATTGAATAATGATGTTGAAGAAAACTTGTGCAGCAGATACTTAATATGTCATATAAACATTTAAATGCTTGACTTGATAGATATTGAAGAATACCTGAATGATCAATCTATCAGCACATGGCCCTTGAAATCTTGTTGCGTTAACTAAATAAGGCATCCAGGAGGAACCAAGAAAACTGACTGTGGTGTGGAGCAGGCGGTGTTCCACTTCCACGCATTTTTGAAGGCCTGATGATAACAAATAACATTGAATAAGATAAATTACCAACTTAAAATAAAAGAATGAGCATAGTCGCACATTGTAGGTGATGATGAATATGAAGAAAAAATGCGGACAGATAAAGCTATCAAATTAGGACCACTGTTTTTCTTACACGTCTAAGTTTAGAATAAATCGACCTTTATATCATGTCAACCCTAGGACCACTGTTCTGGTTGTTCCGCAAGATTTGGTTGATTTGTACAAATCTCATGGAGATATTGGGTTCTAATTTATAAGTGCACTATAGTTTTGAAAATTAAGGGATTTGGGGGCTGTATGGCTTGTCTTAAAAGTAGACGGGGGGTGCTACAAATTGTAAGTGCCAACATTTCAAGTACAAGGGATCTTTTTTTTTTTGTATTTCTTTGCTTTACTCTGCAACTAGTGCACGAATATTTGACCAGTGTTCTTGGATTCTGTCTGGCTTTGCTGTCTCCCCCGGTTAGATAAAATGGATAAAATGGGTATGCAAAAAGATTTCTAGACAATCTGAGCTTCCTAATTGTAAACAAAACATTATTTGCGTTTACAGTATCCAACAATGCAATATGTTTTCATTAAGATATATAAATAAGGTTGAATAGATTAGTTAGACCAAAAGGGGCAACAGAAAAGCAGATCGTGTTTGTCCAGTACATATGCTAACGCCAAGGCTTCAAGGAAGATCAATAAGCCTTTCCATTATGGTCCAGTGCAGCAGAAGTAAACTTAACAAACACGGCTCAGCTTGTTCCTGGCCTTCCTTTAAACGATTAAAACTTCTTCTATTTAACTGGGCAGTCTTTTAAGATAGAAGATGAGGAGATCAGTGTTTTGTATCAACGTGGATACAATTTCCTATCAGTTCATATTGCTGGCTAATGTTTGAGGTACTTAACACAACCTCTTGAAAACAAATCTGCAAATCCATATACAAGTCTTGGCTTACGGGGTTAGCAATGAATTTTTTTGATCAGTATGTATGAAATACTAATGGAAATTATTTGCTTCGATTAAACTATGACCGATGTCCTGTGTCACTTTTCTTGCCACTGCAGCCTCTCTGATTTGCATTGACAATTCAAATTCCCCAATTTGAGAATAAAAGTTTGCTACTTGCAGGTAAATTGCAAAATCTTGTGGCTCAAGCTCCATTAAATTTTTTGCTACTC
The DNA here is from genome assembly GCA_026122585.1 of Anacardium occidentale. Classification (NCBI taxonomy): domain Eukaryota; kingdom Viridiplantae; phylum Streptophyta; class Magnoliopsida; order Sapindales; family Anacardiaceae; genus Anacardium; species Anacardium occidentale. The sequence continues at coordinate 8,141 of JAJEJH010000300.1, forward strand.
TTCTTCCCACAGTTTCATTGTCGTAAACCCTACAACTATGCAGCAAAGAACTCCACATCACGCAATCACTCTTTCCTGTTGTTTGCTGCAGCAACTCTTCAGCTTCATCCAGCAAACCCGCACGGCCCAACAGATCTATCATGCATGAATAATGCTGTCGCTTAGGTTTGATGCCATAAACAGATCTCATTGAGTTAAACACCATTCGTCCTTCTTTTACCATTCCTGAATGATTGCATCCTGAGAGCACACACAAAAATGTCACTCCATCTGGTGCCAGACCCTTTTGGATCATTGCTTCCAGCAAGCCAACGCATTCTCTTCCCATTCCATTCCAAGCATATCCATTAATAATTGAAGTGAAACACAAAACATTAGGTGATAGAATTTCGTCAAAAACTTGACGAGAAAGTCCAACATGACCACATTTTGCGTATGCATCTATTAGAGAACATGACACAGCAGTTTCGGATTCAAAACCTATCTTTATTGCAAGACAGTGCAGCAATCTACAGCTACTCATGGTTGCCCAAGCAGATACTGATAGGGCTTTGAGTGTTGCGGACAAACTAACCTCATCAAGTCCGATTCCTTCAACCACCATCAAATGAAAAATCTTAGTTGCATCCACAATGATCCCACAGTGTAAAAAAGAAGTCATTAATGAGTTACAACATTCCAAAGTTCGCTCAGGAATAGCCTCAAATACAGCCACTGAATTCTCAATGTCATTGCACTTCCCATACATATCAATCAAAGCAGATTGAATATGGATACTTCCACGATCAAAACCCATTTTCAAAATATAACAATGAATCTGTTTCCCAAAATCAATATTCCCAGTCCTGCTAGCTAACTTCAAGAACCCAATGAATGAACGAATTGATGGTCTCTTCCCCCAAAATTGCATCTTAGAAAACAGTTCAAGAGCGTCAAATACTAAACCATGATCAGCAAAAACTGAAACAATTGAATTCCAAGAAATAACGTCTTCTACTGAAATAGCCTGAAATGATTTTCTTGCATCGGCCAAACTCCCACAAGCAGAATAAAAATCTACCAAAGAATTAGCAACAAAAATACTCGTATCCACCCACCCATGCTTAATCATATCACAGTGCAGTTGCTTTCCTTCAGTAAGAAACCTCTTATTACTACACCCACGAATCACATAACAAAAACTAAGCTCACTTGGTTTTGCACCGTAAAATTTCATTTCACCATAAAATCTTAACAACTCATCTGACCGACTCACTTCACAAAACCCTCGTAACATCAAGTTCCACGTCGCTAAGTTTCTCTCAGGCAATTCATCAAACAATTTCAAAGCTTTAACATCCAATCCCATACGCATATAAAGATCAATAAGAGCACTGCCAATATATATATTCAATTCAAATCCAAGTGAAATCACTCTACAATGAAACTGCATTCCTTCCTTGTAGAACCCGAAGTTACTACAAATACTTGTAAGAGAAGAAAATGTGGACACACTTTCTTTGATTCCATGAGAGACCATTTCATTGTAAAGATAAAGAGCCTGTCTCGGGTGGCCATATTTACCATGCCCCGATATAAGCAAGTTGTAAGTAACAACATCACGAATAGCCATTTCACCGAATCGTTTCTGGGCAGAACTAAACTGACCAGATTTAATTAAGTTATTAATTTCTTGGTTTTTGTAGTATGTATACAGTTGAGGGTCGGGCTCACAGTATGAATCCAATAGCAAACAAGAGGTTGTTGAAGAAACAACAGTTTTGCCCTTTGGTGTTAAGGCTGTTAGAGTGCGCAGTAATTTAGTGCTCAGCATTGGTTTTGAGGTAGATTCTGCAGATTAATAACAATGGACATCATCGGCTTTCAGAGTACAGAAAGAAATATATTTCTATTTTTCGTTCGACCCAACCAACAGTTGCTTGGTCTCAACCCAGGAAATTGTGGCAATAGTGGCGCAGGTAGATATACGTCCTTCCATCCAATTGACAATTCTCGTCATTTGAATTTTTCTCCTCTTTCAAATGACGGTTAGCTCACTCCTAAAATTTTCCAGAAACATGGTGGTACTGAACCTGAAATCTCTTTTTTTTTTTTTTTTTTTTTCATTTATTTATGTCAACTACACAGAGAATACAAGTAGCTTTGATTCTGCAATCTTTTGCTAGAAGGCAACAACAGGAGGAACCGACCTTCTAGAAGTTTAATGAATCTAATGGTCCATCATGATAATATAATTCAACTCCTGAATGGTTTCGTGTAGAAAACACGTCGCGTTAAATTTCAAGAAGATTTACCGGATTCTCACACAAGGGTTCTCAAGGGACTATACAAAACCCTAAACTTTAACACAAAGGATAAATTTCGATTTGATGGTAAACGTAAAGTTTGAGAGTAGAGTTAGATTCAAATTGAATCAAATACGAATATGTATATTCACATTTGGATTCGTTTGTTATGATTTAGTTTGTGTTTGAATTAATAGTCATCGAATTTTTTATAATGAAGTTTGAATTTGTATTCAGATTCGAGAGGTGAGTTTATATTTGATTTATTTTCGTATTCGTATTTGTGTTTGGCTCACATAGTTCGTATATATACTTTATTAAAAATTATAATTATTAAAATATAATTAAAAAAATTTTAATTTAAGTTCAGATTTATGTTCGTATTCGATTTATACAGTTTGTGTTTGGGTTCATATTTACAAATTTTTAAAACCATAGTTTGAGTTCATATTCGTATTTTGATTTGAATAATTCATTTTAGATTTGTTCAAACCGAACTCAAAAATAACTCTGATTATATTTGATTTGAATCTAACCCAATTTGAGAGTCATGCTATACACACCTAAAAAGCCGATTTACATGTTTTATTTAATAATAAAATTAATGTATTTTTATTTTAACTATCGATATGCATTTCAATATACTTGTTCTATGCACATATACAAGAATGTTATCAGTAAACACTATTATAAACCTATTCAAGCAGTCCCTAAGCACTTGATTCATTAGATCTATGAATATTATTAGATCATTGGTCAACCTAAATGATATCACAACAAATATATAATACCCAAATAAGTCTTGAAAGTAGTCTTAGACATGTCTCTCTTAGCTACCCAAACTTGACGATACCTAGATCTTAAGTTTATTTTTGAAAAGATCGAAACAACCCTTAGTTAGTCAAATAAATCATTAATCTTTAGTAATAGTGTGTAGCATCCCAGGATTAGAAAAACCCTTAGGGATAGACTTTTGGGGTTAGATGTGAGATTTAGAAATAGATTGAGAGTTTATAAGAGTTTAGGGGTGAGATAGTAAATTTTCAGAGCCTGTGTGGCCTTTGCATGATTCCCTTTGGGAGGTTTCTATCATGCGTAGCATGAAAAATAAATTGTATTCATTTTCCCTTGTGCACTCCCATGCACGGTGCCCTGCACGCTCATGCAGGTGGCTTAAAAAAGAGAGAGACAGGGGATTTAAGTGTATTCTCACCCAGCTTTTCCCATTTCAGCCAACATTTTATTGTGTTTTCAGTGGTTCCCAACCTTAGACCAGATCTCTAGCATCCAACAACTCCTAATCCAGTTAGAGAAGGAAGAGATTAGCTAGAAAGAGATTTCTAGTGGCCATGGCAAGAGGTAAGTGTTTCCTTACTTCTTCTTTGAGTTTCCCAGCATGTATGTGATGATGTGTGTTGTGTGTTTTGTTCCCAGTATGCTTATGAGTATGTGAATGAGTTTATATGTTGATATATGATGAAGTGATGCATGAGATGATGATTTCCACCCAAGAACCATGCTTGCCTTGCTTGTGTGTGTTTATGTGAGAGAAATAAGATATTTCCATAGTGGATTGAGTTGTGATTGATGAATGATCAAATTGAAGTGTTTTGCATGTATATTGAAGTGCTGGGAATGAGTATTATAAGTTAATTTGAGTTTGGTTGTGTTGTGGATGGTTTCTTGTAAATTCCAGGTAAGCGTTGTCGATGCAGAGCAAGACACACGCCCTTGTGCTCGTATGAGCACACCCGTGTGCCTTTGCTTTTGCAAGGACACGCCTGTGTGCACAAAGTGTGCATGGCTTGGTTTGTAGACGCATGCCTGTGTGTCTTAAGGGACACAACTGTGTGCCAGTTCTTTCAGAGAAATGTGCAGAATTTCCAGAAGCAAGCACGACTGGCTACACGGCCAGTGCACGACCCCATACGTTTGGGCACACGCTGTGTGCCTTTGCCATGCACGCCCGTGTGTGTCTCTTGCACGCTCGTGTGTGTCTCTTGCACACCCGTGTGCCTTACCCACACGCCCGTGCAGCAGTAAAATTTTCCAGATTAAGTAGTAAAATGAAATATAAAGAATTGGTAACCTTTCCAATGGGTAATAAGCATCAGATAAACATAAAATCAAATAATAAAGGTTGCATGAGCATTTTATATCATGTCATGTGGCATGAGAGAGGATCACAAGATTCAAATTCAGTAGTATTCAACATTCAGAATCTGATATCTGGGTTAGAGTTTAAGTGAACTCGAGGGGGCATCTATGGGATTTCAACCTTCTGGCACTAGTCAGATTGTCCAGTATTACATATTCAGCTTTCTAGCCCTTAGCTAGACTGTTCAGCCCACATGGTCAAGATGTCAAATCCCTGTGTTCATCAACCTGATCAACACATGTGGCACCGGTTTTTGCCGCGCCATGCTAGAACAGACTTGCCACTCTTGTTTAACCACCCTAAACGTGGTCAAGAGGAGCGCATAATGGGTTTGTGGCCCATTATGGAGTCTATGGAGTCGCCACCCAGGAATAACCCTGGGAAAATATGTGTCAGTGAAGACGGGCGATTTTATGGATCCCTTGCAGAGGACCCAACCTTCCTCACCGGCCCAATGGTTGGGTTCGGAGAGTCGGGTACGGCGATGGGAAGGTGTTAGGCACCCATGCCGCCCGGCCCGAAGGTCGGCCTCCACTTTTGTGATTTATTTGTTAAACGCGTTACCAAGTTTAATTAGATTCCATTTTATCACGCGATGCAATACTATTATTAATTACAACCATCAATAGAAAAATAAAATACAGAAAATAAATAAAAAAAATTACAACCCTTTTCATACACCCCTATACATTGATTCTAACCCTAAACAAGCCTATAAAATAATAAATAAATAAATCCTGTAAAAACAATTTTGTTAGCTAATCCAATAAAATAAGTAAATATATCAAATAAATAAATCCTGCAAAACAAAATTTGGTTAGTTAATTTAAAAAAAAATAAAATAAATTAATGAATACCTAAACTATGAAATTTGGTTAGAACAAATTGTGTATATGAAATATAAATAAATGAATAACTACACTAATTAAAGATCTAGCCCAAATAAAAGTAGCCTGCCTAATAAACAAAATGCAGCCCACCTAAAGAAATAAAAAATGCAGAAACCACCATTGCCGCGATTCGAGCCCGGGCGCCAAACAAACTAATCCTTCCGCCTTTCGCCACCAAGGCAACAGCCACATTCAATTAAATTGCATGCAAGAATATAATATATATACAATACACGCGGACGCACACATAACACTCACCAAATATACAATTTTTCCCCCAGCAAATACAAAAATACATAACTTATATATACATACAAAAATATACAGTAATGCAAACATTTAATATATACAATATGTACAATTCAATAATCATACAATACATATAACATATACATGTACAGTAATATAAATACTCAATATATACAATTAATACATAATAAAAATAGATATACAATATGCACAATTCAAATAATTACATTATATATGTAACTTATACATACAAAATATATACAAAATAATATATGCATAACATGCAATAAAATGAAAAATATATATATATATATATATATTATAATAATATTATGTATCAAAATAATTATTCACAGAATTTTTTTTTATTGAAAAAAATTAAAAATACACAAATAATAAGAAAAAGTTTACATACAAAGATTAATAAATAATTTTTGCCCCTCAGGTACTTACCTGTAATCCAATTATTTCAGAATTTTGTAATACTGAAGCTGAGGATATCTTAAACAATAGGATTGTGGTGTGTGGTGAAAGTTTTGAAATCAAAATCTCCGGATTGCTGCTGGAAAGGGAAGGCTAAAAAATTTCTCCTCTCCTCCCCTTTTTTTTTCCTTTTTATTCTTTTTATATAGGTCTCATCATGATTGCATAAAAAGAGGAGCAATTATTGGTGTATGGAGGCAGTTGACAAGCATAAGGATGCGTGCGGAAGAGAGAAAAGAAAAAGAGATAATGGAAGAAAACTGCAGCCAACCTCCAGCGCCTGTGCATATTAGTAAGCAATGTTGGCTTGGGCTGGGTGCTTTCATTTTATCTCTTCTGGGCTTTTATTTATTTATTTTTTTTTATGGGCTTGGATTTGGATTGGTGGGTTTATTTTATTTTATTTTAATAGTGTGTTTGGGTTTTGGGCTTTAGGTCTGTTTATCCTCAGCTTAGCACTTCAAAAACTCTGAACTAATCTTCAGGTTTTTCATCATCGGGAATGATCCTGTTGGGTACAAAATGGGGTGTCTACAACACAGCAGGTATCTTCGGATACATATAGACTCAAATACATGCATTTACAGTTTCTAGTTAGCATGACATGACATATAAATCATGACATGAATGAATAATGCAATCAATTAACAGAATAAGCAACGTATTCAGTCCAGTAAGTGATTAGATGAATGTTAGGGCCAAGGCTAGGTATGTGTGTTTGTGTTTACTTGCTTGGGTTGAGGGAAGTAAGGATCGCTTACTGGGTGATCTTTATCACTCATTCCTTTTCTTCTTCCTTCCTTTTCAGGTTTGTGTGCTGTTGGCGAGGAGCGGGTGGACCATGGTTGACGGGAGAGGGCCCCACCTCAGTTTTCAATCTGTAAATTTTTAGTTTTGGCCTATGAGGTCTTGTATTGTACATTTTGTGTGTACTCTTTGTATATTGTACAGAAACAGTATATATGGTTATGAAAAGGCCATTTTGGGCCTATTGTACATTTGTATGTTATATAGTTCTAGTTTCAGCTTCTGCATATGTATGTATTTAATAGCAAATTTCTTTTTCGTAGGATTCTTGTTGCGTGTACCCAAACTTTTAGTATATTAATAAAAAGAGAAGATAATATTCAACAGCAAGGATATGCATGGCGGCGGGTCCTACATAGTGTAACAGCCTGAGGTTAGAGTGGTCTTTCTAGATCTCAGTTAAAAATCAGTTTCAGTAAGATAGGACGGTAGAATGACCTTTTGTTGGCTTTATATGTAGCTTGTGGAAGGAGCACAACCGTGCGTCTTTAGATACATGCCCGTGCATTCCTTTCTTGCTATGTACACCCGTGCTTCTTTGCTACACGTCTGTGCATGCCTGCTGGTATATAAACCAATGTTTTCTCTCCGCCAGTTTCAGCCAGCTTTTCATTTCCTTTTTCTCTCCAGCTAACCCTAATCTTTTAAGAGGGAGATTAGTCAGCTTTAGTAGCCAATCCAGCCAAGATTCAACTAGAGGAAGAGAGATAGAAGATCTTAGCAGCTCCAGGTAAGTATCCCCTTACTCTTCTTCCTGTTTCCTTGAGTTTATGTTTCCTTGGTTGGGTTATTTCAGTAGTAAACATATGTTTCCAGTTTAATAGCAGTGTATGTTGCATGCTTGTATGTTTAATTTGAAGTTTGATGAGTTTTGGGTTAAGTTTTGGTGGTGATCTTGTGGATTTCGATCGTGGGTGTCAAAATAAGACAAGATACATGCCCGTGCATTCGTACACATACGCCCGTGCATTCTGGGTTTTAGCAAGGTCACAGTGGTGTATGTGAGCCATGCATGACTTGCTTTTAGTAAGGTCATGGCCGTGAGCCTAAGGGTCACGATCGTGCATTAGCAGAGTGTGAGATTTTAGTCGAGAATTCCAAAACCTAGCACGGTTAGGCTGCACAATCGACACACGACCTATGTACTCTCATGCATGCCCGTGCGTCTGATCCTGCACACCCGTGCGCCTAGTGAAAATGAGAAACAAAACAGAAAACATAAAGAAAGAGAAAGAGAAAGAAAAGAAGAAGAAAAGAAAGAAAAGAATAAGATATTTTCCAAAATCACACTTTAATCTCACAACAGTACAGGAACACTCATCAACAGAGTAAAACAACGTAATCTAGTAATATGTTACGATTAGAAAACAAAAATAAAGACAGAAACAGAAACATAGAATATAACAGAAACAGAAATAGGAAAAATATAGACAAAGCTGATAGAAACATAATAGAACATAGAACTTATAATGAGCTTAATAAGTTATAGAAACAATATAACAGTAAGATAAGTTGTAATAAGAAATAAAAGAGAATTGATGAGATAACATGCATGAATAACATCATTCAGCATAGCATGCTAAACAGTGTTTTCAGAAAAGGGATCAAGTAATCTATTTACATCAGTTTTCAGCACTAAGACCTAATGTCTGGGTTAGTTAGTAAGGGTGAATTCGAGGGGGTATCTATGAGATTTCAGTTTTCTGACTTCGGTTAGATTGATTAGATTTCAGCTTATTGGTCTGAGGACTGATATGGTAGGACATTTCAGCTTACTAACACTTCGCTGGTATGGTTTAACCCACATGACCAGGATGTCAAATCCTTGTATTCATCAGTTTGATCAGCATAGCAAGTATCTTCAGATATAGAGATTTCAAAAATAATTTTATTCAGCTATTCAGTGTTTTGGATCTTCAGATCCTAATAACAGTTTTCAGAAAGATGTTTTCAATAAACAAGCTCAAAGGTAAATAGTATGATTTCAACATACTATGATATATAATATATGGCATGGAAAAGTATTCAGACAGTAAGACCAGAAACATGTAAGATAAGAAATAAAAGAAAGATTAAGCTGTAGGATATACGTTAGAAGATAAGAAATAAAAGAGTTCAGCTAATCCTAAGAGTACTCTAAGTCTCATAATTAATAAGAAAAACAAGAATAATAGATGCTAGAAGAGGATTAGAAGAAGCTATTAGACTATCAGGAACTTAGTTAAGTTCTTCTAGATAGTAGTTAGTCAGTCAGCAGCAGCTTCGTCTAGAGTCTACCCGAGGGTAGAGGTAGGAGATGCTCACTAAGTGACTTGTCACTCATTCCCCTTAGTTTTCTTTCTTGTAGGTTGGTGTTTTGGGGAGCTAAGCTTGGAGCACGAGATGGCTAGGGTATGGGATATGGCTTGAACGGGTTTTCATTCGAGTTTTCAGATATATATATGTATGTATATATGTTTAGTTTTTAGCAGATAGTATGTTTATAGCTCGCATGCTTTGTCTTGCTCATGCATTCGGAATGTACAATATCTTCTATGTTTCAAATATTATTATTGTATAATAAACATAAGTTTTTATTTCAAGATACTGTATAGTGGGTTTTAGTATCTCATCACAGATTTATAAACCAGCTTTTGCATATTTTCAGTAAGTAGTCAACGTAAAACCTACTGCTATATATTAAGCATAAATTTAAAAAAAGAAATGGTCTATAGTAATATATAGCAGGCGGGGTCTTACAAATAGGTGCTTATTCTTAATCTTCACCTTATTGAACTCTAATTAGTTAATATATATTCATGATAAGTATCAACTACGTATATAATTATATGGTCAATTTATAGAGTTTTAGGGGGAAATTTGATCATTTTACCTATAATATGTGTATATTTCGAGATCATGGGTTTTCATACTTGGTTTGATAGGAAATGTTGATTTTAACATGATTTCAATAGAAATTAAGCCAAAAAAGCACTTATGAAGAACTAGCTAGTGGTTCGAATTTAATCTAAGGGAGAATAAGCGACTAAAACATAAAAGGAAAATAGGAGAGCATTATGCGCCATAAAAAGAAAATAAGGATTTTTAATATGTTTAAGCTTTATAATGAAAATATATTCTCTAAAAAAGTTGTAATGGACATTTCAAGCTTTTTAAAAAGCTATTATATGGACAATTACGAGTTTGTTGGGCCTTTAACCATTACTGCAAATTTAGGTTTTCTCAGTGAAATTCTTTGTCTGACCAATGAGGGGTAAAATGGCCATAACATTAGATTTTAAAGTCCAAATGAGGTCATTCAAAAGACAAATGAAATTAGATATCTAAGGCTATAACTTTAATAAAGACCACAAATTCAAATTCTAGAAGCTCCCTACTGTAGTGTAGCATCGCAGCGCCAAATGCACTAAAAATCTAAATTCTAGGTGTTGCACCTACTGCCCCAATGCTGAAGCATTTGAAAAGAGTAGAAGCTTGACAGTATAGCATGGTGCTGTGGCGTTAATGGCATGCATAAGAGTTTTAGTTTTTCAAAAATCTTTCCTAACCCTAGTTTATATATATATATATATATATTAATTGTAACTCTCTATGGGGAGGAGATAAAGCTACCATAAGACAATTTTAGGGAGAATTTTCAAAGACTTTTGAGAGATTTTTGATTTCTTTTCGAGGTTTGATCGAAAGCAATATCGATTGTAATTGTAAGATGATTTTTTAAAAGATTACAATAAAAATTCAAAGTTTCATCAGGTTTCACTCTTTATCTCCATTATCTATTTCTTGAATTTGTTTGCCTATTTTTTGTGTAATTGTGAACTAAATCTTTTTTGTTAAGACTAGGACTAACTAATTTATGGAATTGTAGTGTTTTTAAATAGTGATTAAAGTGTGTGTGAATTCATTGTGAGTTTGTATTCTAAACTTAATGTCTATTAGGAATCTGACCAATTTTTAATAGGATTTCTATTATGTAATTGAGACTAATAGGTGATGTTGCATAAAAATTGTGAGAATGCAAACCATTGATTAATTCAATATAGAGATATATGAATCAATACATGCAATAGGTATAGACATAATAACTTTATGCTGAAAGCTAGTGGATTTCATAGCGTATTAATGCATTTGTATCTAATTTAGCCTACATAGAGATATCTAGGTTATTGGAATGTGAAATAGCATTAATATTACTTGAGAAAGAATATTGAACAACTTAGAGAGTTTTGTCGTCACATGAATAACGCAACAACTTCAATCACATAAAAAGCCTACTGTAAACTAAATTAGTGAACCCGAAGTCTTGCATATTGTGAGCTATCAATTTACTTAGGCTTTATTCTTGTTGTTTTGTTTCATTTCCATTTTATTTTTAATTTTATTTTTGATTCACATTCGGTAGTTTAGATAAAACTAGGGGTAGTACGTCTTGGTACTTACTTATACAATCTTGTAGATACGATAAATCTGAATACTTTCCGTATTATATTGATTTAGTACACTTACTAGGAAGTTAGAGTTTAAAACTTAACGCAATTAGTGCACATCAACCCATCTTTCTTTTTCACAAAAAGCATTGATGCACCCCACAAAGAATGACTCGTCTTGGTGAAACCATTATCTAACAATGCCTACAACCGTTTCTTTAACTCTTGAAGTATGGTTGGGGCCACTCTATAGGATATTGTTGTCTATCGCTTACTAATATACGAGCAAACCAAGTAATACAGAAAGACGTCAATCCCACAGGGATTGGCTATTAAGTATTAGTTCATTTTGTAATTTTAATTGATTACCCAAATATTTAATGTAAAAAATTGAATGACATGCAACTAACTAATTAAATTTCAATTAAACAAATTCAACAGATAAAAACTTAAAAGGTTAGTTGTCAAGCAAATATGGCTAGGATTTAAGATTTTACTATGAATCACTCATAACTGTTAACACATTAGACCTGTAGCAATCAATTGACGAGAATTTGATGGTTAATCATCTTAAATTTCTTAATTCCTTTTTTGAGGTAGATTAAACATGTAAAAATTAAGAAATTACCTACTTTCATGGTAAGATATTAATCAAAGCTATTAAAATTCAGGATGATAATCAATCAATTCACAAGAAATTTAGATCTATTTTTAAATCAATCCAAAATTAGCAAATGCATGAACTAGTTAATTATTTATCTTTCAATGGCATAAAATCAACCTACAAACAAGCTAGATGTTGGGCCCAAATATCTATCAAAAGATCAACTAGCAATCACTAAATCAAAAGCTTCATCAATATTAATTAACGGAAAAAATCCATCCACAATCACACTCACCAAACCATTTTGTGTGCATTGCTGCAACCATCAAATAACCTGACCAAATCCAAAACCATTGAGTATCTAATTGTTGATTCTGGTTCCTACCCCAAAATTGATAGAGATCGAACAGAATTTTGGGTTGGGTCCCTTTAGCTAGTTTGGTTTGATTAAGTTTAACACTTGTTTAGGGCTTTAAACGAGGATGAACAATGGCCGAATCAACCAAACCCACCGGTTTATGGTTCAACCAATGGTTTACCTTAATCAAATTCCTTTGTTGATATCAGCCAAAAAAGCAAAAAATATTGTAAGGCATGGACCATTAGGCTAAATGTAATCTAATGATGGAATCCACACTCGACATTTTTAATTGAAAGCAAACATGCATTACCACAATGCTAAATCCAATTTTGATTTACTGTGATTTAGAGTTAATATTTAATGATTAAGTAGATAAAATTACTTTGAATGTCATTTTTAATATTTATTTAGACTATATTGGTCCGACCAATAGTCGATTCGATTGCTAGTTGACCTGGACCGGTCCTTTCATTGGATTAATCTCTGGTTTGAGGTGAAACATTGGTTTGGTGTACTAACGGAATGCAAACCCAATTTGAATATTAGATGTGTCATTTTCGTGTAAGCCAAGTTTGCTCTGTGATAAGTGGATCTAACACAGAGTGTTTGCCTTTTAAAATGAGTGCATTCCTATTGAGTTATTAATTCTAATAAATAAGGTCGGAGCATATCAGTAGGGCTTGTGATGCTTCAATTTAAATTGTCTCACACAACAAATCTTACATACACAAATTGACACTTGTATTTCTACACCACTTTGAAGCGAAGGAGAGAGTTCAAACTCTTTCAAAATCAAACTTTAAAGTCTCTCAATTTTATGAGTTTCCAAATCATACTTACATTAAATTGCGGGTTTTGTTTCTTCCCGTATGAAGCCAAATCACGAACTTCATCGTCATCCGCATTCTCATAATAATTTAATAAGGCCTTTCTCCAACAAAATTACCAGGAGGGTCATAGTTGCAAGTAATGAAAACGCCTCGACCATTCTCGCAAACCACTCTAGCGCACCCAATTCTCATGGTCCTACTCCAAATAATCTGTGTATAATGCCCACAGACACTTCCCTCCATACAGGAATTCGACCAATAATCATACGCACTCTTCTCCGACAGCCATGCAGCCACCGCCTGCGCCGGCCTCCAATCCTTGCCGCTTCCCCAGAAAATGTTCTCCCCGTACGTTCCATTCGAATGCCGCAACGCGCAATCATATCTCCGCTGATTGGCATACCATCTTGCGTAATTTTCCAGCCTTGAATCCCAGCACAACGGGGGCATTCCCACCAACGCGCGCGCTGCGTTGTGAGGTGCTAAATATTTTCCCACCATTCTGCTATAGCCGCCTCTGCCTCTGCCTCTGCCTCTGTTAGCTGCATGACATTGGGGACTTGAGGTGATCAGAAGGAACAAAAAAAAAGAGATTGATATTGAGTTTGTGAATGGAGCCACTGTTTGGGAAGCAGGGTTTGGCTTAGAGCAAGGTGACATGATTCAGAGGGAAGAAAGGAGTGACTGAAACTGAGTTAGAGTGTTGAATTAAACTACACATACTCTCAGAAAATTATCCATGCATTCAATTCAATCAATCTAAACTTAACAATTAAATGTTGATTTTTGTTTTCAAAAGTCTCTTTATAATGTTTCACGAAGAACCTGATTCTCAGCTAATTGCTTTTCTCCTTTATTTTTTTCTCCTTGAAAGTTTTTTGTTTCTTCTCCCTTGGGCTTTTGGCAGCTAGAACTAAAATTACTCACACGCAAAAAGAAAGAAGCGGAGAGAAATCTAGCAACAATATTGACTTTCTGTTTCCTTGGAATAACCAAACACTAATTTTTCACTTTTTCTCTCCTTTTAAAAACTGAACTAACAACACATAACTTCTTCCATTTTTTTCTCTTTCTTCTCATTTCCCTTGCTTAGTTACAAATATGTTGTTAGAATATGCAATTACAAGCAGAGTTTTCTTTATTTATTTGAATCGACAAAATCTAGATTCGGGTTTGGAGACGTTTCAGTTGTATAGATCTATTCAAAACCTACAAGGCTATTTTGAAAAGCAATATCATTAGATGATAGTGTCCTTTTATTTGAGGGAAAAAAGCACGTTTACTGAAAATTTGGTTCCAGGCAAGAACCAAACCCTACCACAAACTGACCATTTTGGTTATGGGTAGAACCGATCTTAATTAATTTTGGTTATGGTTCTTATTTATAAGAACCAATCAGTTTTGGTTTTGACTCTTTGTTTCTTAACAGGATATTTGGACCTATTCACCTCTAGCAACCATCATTGAACAATCTCATATAATTCAAACATTTGCGAACCAAAAGAGAATCTCATGATGGGTAAAGGAAGAGCTTATGATGACCAAGGAAGGAACTCGCTATGGTCACAAGAGCCTTTTTAGATGGCCAAGGGAGGCGCTTGCGGCAGTATCACTTGGTGAGGGAGAAAGAGGAGATGAAGAAGCAAAAAGAAAACAGGAGAACAAAGGAAGTAGAGAATTAGAGAAGAAGAAAGAAGTTACTAAGAAAGAGAGGAAAATGAAAAACATGATGGAAAACAAGTAAAGAGACGAGGGAAGAAAGAAAAAATAAAAACAATAGGTTTCAAAATATAAAAATCTGAAAGACTATTATACTTTTATTGGCTTAATGTTCCCTTAAAGTCATCTACGTGTCATGGACATTTTTAAAACTATTAGAGGCAAATTGTAACACCCTACTTCAAAAGTCCTACCTTTGGGGTCAAATATTACTGCATCTTAACCACAATATATATATACAATACACTAAACTTTTCAACAATATAAAATTACTAAAATACTCTTAATCAAATTATTCATGAAAACCGATCCCAAGCATTGAATCATAAAAACATCTATAATAGAAACATTATATTTTGCATTACAAATTAAATCAAACCAACAAAGTCTCAATGAAAAAGAAAATACATCATATCTATAAAAAGTCTACCCTTATGCTACTCCAACCATGATCAGCTACCTCGTTGCTACCACATTATGATCTCTCACTTGCAAAATCAAGAGAAATGAGTGATTGAAAAATAGTTAGTGAGCAGGAGTATCCATCCTACCAAATTCAATCATATTATCTAACGTCCCTGGTTATCTATGGTTTATCTAAACCCTATTTTGTATGACTTGGAATGCTAGCATATACACTCTATCTATCTTATCTTAAGGTGAAAGTAGGCTCATCTATCAATCTTTCATATCATCATATTATGTTAGTTGAACTAGGATAAGGTGGAGATTCGATACCTTGGTCATGTGACTAAACTCTAAGACAATCTATGTCATGGTTGTCTTATTGTGGTTGCCAATCCTAGCTTATCACACTAAGATTGCCAATCATTGAACTATCTAAACATTCTAACATGTTTTATGCCAATCGACAAATCCTTAGTCTTGGTATACACATAAGTGTACACCAAGTGATAGATTATTTTATCACCTTATCTATAGGTATCAAGCCTATGTCATGATGCTTCCTTAGAACAACTCTCTTATTAACATATTGCGTATTTTGTGTTTACATGGATGGAATCTCATATCATAATTTATGAGAATTCTCTTTCTTTCATATGCACTTTTGAGGAATCTATGCCCCACAAATGTTCAGTGAGATTTGCACATCCATTTTTGCCAGCTAATCACCTATAATGATGATTATATTAATCTCAAATTTAATCTCATGTCAAGGACATGTTTTCTAGTTTTTTCTCTCAAGCCTAAGTATGATTTTATCTATAAGATCTATCTAGCTTTCACCTAATGTGCATGCCTTTAATTCTCATGTCTTATCTTATTCTCTCTTTCTCATACATATCTTGGTACTTTAATATACCATAAATTTCCCTTATAATCCATTAGGATAGGTTTACGCATAATTATCCATTGAGATAACTAAGGAAATTTCCCTTGATGAGCCAGGTCAATATTTCTTTCTTAACACTCATTATTGTTGATTTATTCAGATGTGACCTAGTTTGATAAAGAGTAGTAAAGAGACTTGGGTTAGTTCTTACATGGTAGATAATAGGATTAGTGTTAAATTGATAGAGGATGACATAATGATAACTTACCAGATGTTAATAGATCAAGAGATGGAGATTAAACAGATAATTAAGGTTAGATTGATCCTAGGTAATGATTTCTTGAGTAAGCATGAAGCAAAGATAAATGGCCAGAGAAAGAGAAAAAGTTAGATTCTAACTAGGCAATGATTTCTTTAGTCATGAGAGGATATAGTGCAGTGTAGATAGATTAAAGTATATAATAAAAATGAGGAAGACACTAGTAGTGGGGGAGGAAGAGTCTATTAATGAGTTTTCAAAAGAACTTTTTAAGATTTGCCTCAAACAAGATCAAACAGAGAGAGAATTCAAGGTATTTTCAAAAAATGTAGTTGGTTTTTTTCCTAGAAGAGAAAGAAGTTCTATGAAGACTATAGTAAGCATTAGAATGATCAGATAAGGATTGACCAGATTCAATAGGTTAGACAAAAGAGAAGATAAGACAAGCTCATGATCATCAAAAGAACCATCCAGATAGTAAAGGTATGGTGGCATTGAGTCGAAGAGACTTATAAAGATTTCCTTGGAAAATAGAATTTAAGTTTAGAGAGAAATTCTACGGACAAAATTTTTATTAGAGGGGGAGATTGTAATATTCTCAAGTTAGAATGGTCTTTTTAGGTCGTGGATCAAAGATAAAAGAGAGATTTTATAGTCATAATAGATTTAAAAAGAGTTCAGAAGGGTAGAATAGTCTTTTAGAGAGCTCTATATGTCTTTTGCTTGGAGTACAATCATATGCCCTATGCTTGGAGCATAATCATGTACCCTTTAGACACACACTCGTACATCTCTTGAGTTATAGAGTATGACTGTATGCCTTAGTGGCACACGACCATGTATCCCTCTTGAATCGTATAGCTATATGAAGTAAAAGATTGCATTTTTCAACCATTTCACCCAATTTCTCTTCATTTCCTTTAGCTAACCCTAACCAAATTAAAGATTTGGGAGAAACTAACTAGAGTAGTAAATCCAGCTAGGATTTAGCCTGAGTTAGATAGATAAAAGACCTTAGAAGCTTCAGATAAGTATTTTCTTATCTCTTTCCTTATTTGTCATTTCTTTCATATGTATTCCTCTATTTTGTGTATGAGATGAGATAAGAAGTATGTTTTGAGCTTAAGTAGTAGCATCGTATGATAAAATGATAGAAGATAAGAGATTTTAGAGTAAAAGCATGTTTAGTATAACTTTATATGTATTTTACATGTTTTAAGCTTTTGGAAGCACGTTTAGCTATGATTAGATGTTATAAAATGATGAAAGTCAGTATAAAAAAGAATATTTTTACATGTATACATGATAGAATGAGTTTGATTGGTTGAATTTGGGGTATGTTCTTTAACTTCCAGAGATAAAATTCGTAAAAGTAGAACGTGATAGATACCCGTGCGTATGTGCACATACCTGTACAATCATGTTTCTCTGCATGGGTCATAGTTATATACTTGTACACGACTAAGGCCAAAGTAGTAGTGTCTTGGGGGCACACTGTCATGTGTCTCAGGGTTATGATCATGTCTCTTTTCTAATTTTGCATGGTCGTCTCTAGATAAGGTCACAATCATGTATCCTGAAATGCACGACCATGTAACAAGCCAGAATTTAGTGAGAAATTTTCAAAAGCTAGCACGAACTTACACACCACTATACGCACGCCCGTACACCTAGTAAAAAATAGCATAAAACAATAGAAAATTCTAAAATAAGAGTAGATTAAGTATATTAAGCATAAAAAGATAAGAAACAATAGATTTATACTAGAAAAGACAAAAAAAAGAAAAAAAAAAAAAAGAAAAGGAGAAAGAGACACAAAAAACAAAAAATCACAATAAAGAAACATTCAAAATAAAGAATAAAAAATAGTAAGTTAAAATATTTTTCTAAAATCAGTAAACCTAACTTACATAAGTAAGAGAAACTTAACAGTAGCCTAGAATCAGCGTTAGTAATTGATAAATTATGATAAAACAATGAAATGAAAACAAAAACTGAAATAGAAACAGTTAAGAATAAACAAAACAGAAAGCTATCAGGTACACAACATAACTCAGAACAACATATATAGAACTTAGAGTTTCAAAAAGAAATACATAAAATAGAACTCTAAACTTAATTTAGTTAAATGGAATGTAATCAAAAGAAAAAAAAAAAAAACGAATAAGATATTATGCATGTAAAGCATGGCATGCCAAAATAGTATTTTTATAAAGGGATCGAGTGATCCACATGCTTATGTTTTTAAAGTAGAAAGAAAATGATCCAAACATTATTTTAAAGGTGAATACAAGGGGGCACCATGAGTATGCATACCCATCAATTAAGGGGTTGCCAACATCTACGATATGGGAAGATATTTATATACATCGGTCAAATGTCAGTTTCAATTTTCAGTTTCAGATTTAAAATATTTGTCTCAAATTATTGATCAGTTTCAGTTTGAATAAACCTCACATAGCTAAGGTGTCAAATCCCTATATTTATTAGTCTGTGCATCATTATAAGTTTCTTTGGATACACAAATATTTCAAATATAGTTTTTATTTAGTTTCTAGAATTTTAGGATCTTCAGATCCTAACAATATTTTTAGAAATATGCTTTCAAAGAATAAGTCCAAGGGCCTAAACATGATTTTAACATATTTCATATCCTATCATATATAGCATGAAACTGAGTAGAATAGAGAAATTATAAAAAATAACAGTAAAACGAAATAATTGTATTAGATATATTGGTAAGTAATAGAAAATTCAAAATATACAATATTAAAGATATAAATACATACAAAATACTAAATATGTGACAAAATAACCAATTATACAAAATCGATCATAAACAAAATAATAGATGAGAAACAAAGTAACTAATAATTAGATGAAACAACTTTAAAATTAGACAAAAACTTGTGACAAGTCACAAGTACTATTGCACAATATATAGATATATACCATAAGCAAAAACATAACGGGAATTTGATAAGATTCAGGATTTGTTATAAGTATCAGAGAAGCAAGATACTAAGTTAAGAAGTAAAAAGATATTAAATTCAAAAAGAGAGTTTTGTATGCATTAAATTATATCAATCTAGATCCTTTTTCACACCGTGTTATATACATATACCCATATACATACTTATGACATGGCATAAAGCAAATTATGAATAGTAAGATAAGTTTAAAAAAAAAAAATGATAAGATTATAAGCCTAGTAATGAGCTAAGTTAGGTTTATCAGATACACAGTGAGGTAAATAAACTAAAAAAGTTAGAAATGAGATAGACCAAAGATCAAAATAAGTAGAAAAGTCAGAGTTTTATGGCAGATTATAAGAGTAGTACAGAATTGAAGTCCCAAAAGGTAATGATAGAAAAGTAAAGTCTATTATACTAGAATTATAATAAGCCAAGCAGAAGTTATGAGAAAAAGATTAGTTAAGAAACATGGCAAGCAAGAGAAAGAGTTTATAAATGTCTTTAGCTTAGAAGTAACTAGAAAGAGAACATAGAGTTTGAGACTAGTTATGAAAATAGAAAAGAATAGAAACATACTTAAAGGTAAAGATAAGAATTACTTACTACATGAGTCGTCACGAATCCCTTCTAGTTTTTCTTCCTTATAGGTTGGGTGGTTTGGAAAGTTAAGTTGGAGCACGAGATGGTTGAAGAGTGAGATATATCTTAAGCAGATCTTCACCTGTATCCCAACTTTGTATATAGATATATATTTAATTTTCAGCAGATAACATATTGGCTCGTATACTTTGTATTGCTTGTGCATATGATGTATAATATCATGTGTATTTTCAGATATTAGTAAATATAGTAATAAAGTATGAGTTTTTTTTCATGATACTATACATTAGGTTTTAGCCTACCATCATGTTTATTTTGTTAAAGCTTCTGTATAGTGCATGTTTTTAGTTAAGTAAGGGTAGGACTCTTGCTATTTATTAAAGATAAATAATATAATATTAATACTAAATAGTAATATATGGCAGAAGGGCTTCATATTCTGTTTCACAAATACCGATGTATCATTTACTAACCATCGATATTTTGTCTGAATGTGATTTTTTGGTCAAGTATTAATCATATGTTTATTGTTTGTTTTATGCTAAAGATGTTTAAAATGTTGTAAATATCTACTAAATCTTATGAATAAAAGTAATTAACACTGAATGTTATGTTAGGTTCGCACAACAAGACTTATTCGTGGACAACCATAACTTTAAACGCAGACGATATTCCCTTAGAGAATCAGTATACGCCTTAATTCATTCATGGATAGGCCTTATTATGTCATGTTTATCTAATAAACTATTTTGCTTATGAATGTATGTATTCTCTAATTAAATGCTATAAGTGTGACTTGATCCACTAACTCTTATGTTGCAAGGCTTACTTCCAATATTTTCTAGATTCTAAGGATGAGTCTATTTGATTATTTTGATAGATTAATGGTGCATGTATCTTTATTTTGTTACAATATAGGTGTATGTATCTTTATTTTGCTATAATAAGAGTGTTTGTATGTATTTTTTTTAGTTAGATTAAGAGTGTATAAATTTTATCTTGTTAGATCTAAAGGTGTATTATTTACTTTCCCTAGGTTGTTTAGGAATTCAAAAGTATTATAATTTAATTTTAATTTCATAAGGTTGTTTAGGGTTGCATGGACTTAAATTACCATTTCATGGATGTTTTATTGTTTTAAATGTATATTCAATCATTGCAATGCATTGCACATAATAAATAGGGAATTAAATCATACTCAGTAAGATTTTTAAATAACTACCTAAGTGAAGTATACAGGTACGAACGGTTAGGTTCTTTCTAATGATTCATAAAGTCATCCACCTTTATAGATTTATCTTTCCTAGAGTAATCCTTGAGTAACGACTTTATTCTCAAAAGCTCCACACTAACCAAAAACCCACATGTATGTATTCTCTTGATTTTGCCTAGAAAAATTAAACAAAAGTGGTAAAATCGATAACTTGGCTTGACGGGGCAAAAACCTATTATTGCACCTATTACCATACTTGTAGAGTTTATTAGAAGTACTTTTCAGCAGTGGGTCCATAAGAAAGAAAAACCAAGTAGGTAAGTATAATATGATTCGTTTATATGTTCATTAATGTAATTGCATATTTTTCAACTTAAACAACAATGCATTAATGTGTTTTATCTATTGTAACTAAGTGTACAAAACAAATTACTCTTTGGTTCAAAGAGACTCGCCAACTATATCTGAAAGTCTTCAAACCTAGAAGTGTATCTTATTATTAATTACTTCTATAAGGTTCTTGACAACAACCATTGAACATCAAGTATGGATGTACAAGATCAACCATGCACCCATAGAAAATTTTAACAAACATAGATCTTATGTAAGCATGTAACTGTTATGACATGATGTATGAAGATGTCCACATACAACCAAAAGGTTCATCCCTTTATGGTGTCATATGTTATAAAGAGTTTTATGCTAAACTATCAATCTATTAGGTGACTAATTAGAATAGATTCATTTAGTAGACCTTAGAGTTATCTTGCCACCATATATCGACTATTGTTGAGCTAGTCATACATCTAATAGAGACAAAATTTTATTTGAGGGAGTGAGCATCATACAAAGACATTGTAGCTACTATTAATAACTTAGTCATATAAGACTGAACTGTATAAGCCTAGTATCGATTCCCAGCTCCATGCCTATAGGTTTATCTAACAAAACTAGAGGTAAAAAGTTATGAGACATCGTGTAATAATGGTTGTACTCCTATTACTTTTGTAATTATACTTTATTGGTTATTAAGATTGTTATTTAACATGCCTATTATTTTTGTTTCTTCTATTAAATGCAATTTTCATAGATAATGTTATTATGAGTATTACTATACTCGCACTAAAGATGAAATGCACAGTTATTAATATTATTGCAATGCTAATTTTTGTCGTACCAAGCCAAGACAAACCAACCACTTTTGTTTGACCAACCTACACATGTCAAGAGAAATGTGTAATAAGTTTGTGGTTAGTCTACGGAGTGGCCACTTGAGGGTTACCTCGAGAAAGGTACACATTGGTAAGGACATATAACTTGTAGATTTCTTGTAGAGAACCCAATCTTCCTTATTTGTCTAATGGTTAGATTTGGAGAGTTAGGTATGATGATAGGAAGGTGTTAAACACATATGTCACTTGATTTGAAGGCCAATCTCTACTATTGTAGCTTGTTCTTTATCACATTATCAAGTTTAATTAAATCCCATTTTATTCACATGATACAATATATACATTATTCATTCGAAACAAAAACAAATCATTGATGAATCAAGTAATACAAATATATATATATATATATATATATATATATAAATATTATTTGGTTAATAAATAATATATATATATCTATAATTAATCAAACAATATGTATATATATACATACACACACATACACACATATGTGTACACGTGATTGAATTAAATTAAGCTCATATCAACCTCTTAAGTACATCTGTAAGTTATTTGATGGGCAACATTACAGGCGGTCAGAGCTTACACTCTTTTCTCATCCCCTTTATTTGCTCATTCAGGTTTAATTTACATAATTAAATGTACAGGGCTTCCATTAATTTCTAGATTATAAAGGTGAATGTATATGATTATTTTGCTAAATTATAGGTGAATTTATTTTTATTTTGTTACAATAAGGTTGAATGTATGTATTTTTCTTATTTTGTTAGATTAAGGGTTTATGTATTCTATCTTGTTAGATTACTTTTTCTATGCTTGTTTAGGAATTTGAATAGGTTAGAATTTAATTTAATTTTCTAGACGTATTTAGGAATTTGAAAGGGTTGTAATTTAATTTTAATTTCATGGGCTTGTTTAGAGGTGCATAGATTTAATTTACTACTTCATGGATGTTTTATCTTTTTGAATATGTGTTCAATAATTACGATGCATTTTATGTACTAAATAGGAAATTAAATCATACTTGGTAACATTTTAAAACAAGCCACCTCAGTGAAGGTTAGCCTTTGGGTCGAATGGCATAGGTGTCTAATACCTTCCCGTGTTGCACCCAATTTAACAAACCAACCCATTTGGTAGGTGTCATTAGGTAGATCTTTTGCTATAGATCCATGAAGTCATTCATTTTCACTAAGGTATCTTTTTTAAGGCAATCCTTGGGTAGTGACTCCATTTTCAAAATCTTCATATAGGCCAAAACCTTACTTGTGTACATTCTCTTGGTTTCGTCAAGAGAAACCAAACAAAAGTGGCAAAGTTGATAACCTAGCTTGATTGGGTAAAAACCTATTGTCACAATCTCTAGTGACTCTATTAGGCATAAATGTAATACATTGATTTTATTGTTGTTTTTTATTTATGCTTCCTTGATTTGATCTAATTCTCTCAATTGTATTCACAACACTAAACACCCACTAAGCATAATTCTACCCTTTAAACCTCGATGACGATCAAAACTTGCTCTAATGGCCTAAAGAAGGTCTATCTTATACATCAGCCATTAGCATAAACCTTTGGGTATAATAGGTATCTCTAATCCTTGCCTTTCATAGTCTAAGCCTTTATAGAGTGAAAACCTATATAGCAACCTATAAATGTTACACCGTTAAAGGCCTTCTTGTATGTGTATGATCAAGTCAATTCTTTCATGAATGAAGCCTTTATCATCTCATAAAATCTATCCAAAAATATACCAAAAATATGTTATCTAAATTTCATCAAATTTTCCCTAAGTGGTCATTTTCTCTAAAGGGAGCACTTTTAAAAAGATTGATTTATCGGATTGGTCATAAAATGACTCGATATATTTTTTAATGAGTGAGATTAAGCCATGACCATTCTATAATATGTGTCAAGTCATAATTTTTTAATGAGTGAGAGTAAGGCATTCTTATTCTATGATATGTGTCATGTCATAATGCTAAAAAATCTCACCAACTTTTCATCAAATAGTCCTTATCAGCAAGAAAAGCCTTTTTGAAGCACTGATTCAATAATTTTCATAACATGTCCTAATGTATCACAAAATGGGCTTTTAATATACAAAGATGTAATAAGTCTAGGAAGCAAGTCGATAGGCTCTTTGATGGTCTATTTGATAATAACCATACTTAGGACAAATTTTACTTTGACCAATTGACTCGAAGCAAAAAAGTGGAGTGAGGAATAAGAAGGGAGAAGTAGGATTAAACTTCTTAGGACAACTTTGGAAAATAAGAAAAAAAAAAAACCTAAGAAAAGAATAAAAAATGGAAAGGCCAATGTTGTCAGTTTTTTTTACTAAAACTACCCGTCAATAGATCCACCACAACATAATGGAATGTCTTTAAGAAAGGGATGTGACATAATTTCATATTATCAAAAGGTATAGCATTAGTTCAAATTTCAAGTCAAAATCTATATAAGCTGATATGATTTCTAGATAAGGTATTTTGATGTTAGATTTAGGTATCAAATCAGAAGAATTGAGTTAAAGATTATAGGATCTAGGTTAAAAAAAACAAGAAATGGGACATTAGATCTAAGATCCAAAGAATTTAAATTGATCAGTAGTTTTGTCATGAGGTTATTACATTCATGTATGTGTCATAGATAATAAAGGAGAAAATAAAACAAAACAGAACAAAATCAGAAAATAAAACATTAATCACATTTCAGTTTGAAAATGCGTAAGGGCATGCACCCATGAAATAAAGATCCCAAGGTTTAGGGTTAAGTGATACCTAAATTAGGGAAAATAAGCATTTATTCAGAGGTTATGGAATAAATAGAAATCCTTTAAAAATTGTTGTGTGACTTTGGTAGAGCTAGTCATACAATTCAAATAAAAAATTAGATTAGTGAATTATATCAAACATGGAATCCTAAGCCAATCAAGATCTTATTACTGTTTGCCTTGGTACCAGACTTGACAATTAGGTCCTAACAACAACCTTTTTAGGCACATTCAACTTTAAGTGTCTTGTATCATGTTCATCTATTACTCATTTATGCCCTTGAGGTAGGGCCTCACCTATAAATAAGATAATTCACTATGTTGATATAAAAAAAGGGACACAATTAAAGAAAAAAAATGACAAAGAGTTATACTTAGTCAAGGTCAGCTCAAAAATCTTGGTTCTATAGTAGCAAAGCTTATGCATGCCTCTAAGTCACTCTAAGACTAGCCCATTTGGTTATTCTAGGTAAAGTGATTAGCACCTTAGGATCAATCATCACAAGTGAAGAGCCCAAGCTGAGCTTGTACTTCTACTACTAATGCAAGAAAATGAATGGTTAGATCAAATATTTGAAAGTGTGAGAATCAGATGAAATAAAAAGGAAGTAAGATTAATACCTTAACAACTTAGGCAAATTTAATAATCTGCCTCATCCTTAAAAAATCTGTCTAACCTTATGTAAATGCATATAAGGGAGAGTGACCCTCAATCAAATCAAGCCATCATATCCAAATCATAAGTGGCTTAAAGATACACTAAGCTACTTTTGTAAGACATATTCGAGAATATGATAGTCTCAAATAAATAAAGTAAAAAACAATAGGTATACTCATTTATTTTATCAGTGTCAGCTGTTTAACCCTGAAAGAACTCATAATGATTTCTCTTATCTAATCACAAGAAAACTTTCCCCATCTCATCTCTACCTTAGAAAGGATACTTAAAGTCACTTGACAGACATGTAAAAACATTAAAGGGCAATAGGTCTCTAGCATACGATATCTTGGTGATAGCTATGAAATCCATTAGAGTGATTGTTAACTATTTGAAAGGTAGATGAAAAGTATGGGTAATGTTCTACCTTCTCTTATATAAAGTATTACATAGATTGAAAATTATGTTCATCTTCATGGCTAATATAAAATGAGTCAAAGGGTCAAAGTCGGTCATTAAGAGGTACTAATAGGCTACAATCAATAACTCATCATGTCATTTATAGGCCTTGCAAAAGGCACCGTAACATCTCCACCTAGTTGCAAAAAGGAAAAAAAAAACATATAGACATGATGTTTTCTTAGAGTATAAGGGTCAAGATTCAAGACAAGTAGGTTTTTGGGTTAGATTGAACTATGAAAATAGCTTCGAATCAGTGAAGAAGGCTAACGTATCTCTAAAGGGGAAATTTTGCAATTTGGAGCTTAACACGATAATTTTTTATTTTGATGCCTATCAGAGGTAGATCGATAATTTAACACAATTAGGGGAAATTCTTTTATTTAAGGCCCATCAGTGGTGAATTTTATAATTTAGAGCTCATTAAGGGTAATTTCATAATTTTAAGCATACTAGGAGCATTTAAGTAATTTTAAGGCTTGTTTGGGGCATTTAAGTAATTTTAAGGCTTGTTAGGGGTAATTTTGTAATTTTGGGCCTATTAGGGACATTCATGTAATTTTAATGCCCACCAAGGTTGTTTAAATTCTAGCTTAACAAAGTTACTTATGTAATTTTAAGGCCCATCTAAAGCGTTCATGTAATTTAGAGCCCCACGAAGGTATTTATGTAATAAGAGGCCTTCACGCAATATTGGGCCCATAAGGGGCACTTGTGTAAAATTGAGTCTAACTAGAGCATTTGTAGAATATTAGGCCTATCAAGGGTATTTGTGTAATTTTAAGACCTAATTAAGGCATTTATGTAATTTTAAAGCCCATCAAGGGCAATTATGTAATTTTAAGCCTATTATGGGTGTTCATTAATTTTAAAGCCCACTAAGGGTATTTGTATAAATTCAAGCTCAATAGGGGCATTTGCATTATTTTTTGGCCCATCTCAGGCGACTATGTAATTTGGAGCCTAATAGGGTGATAAAAAATATGACAACCTTAAGTTCACAATTTTGATGTTCAAGTACTCACAATTTCACATAAAAAAATCTTATCTAATATATCTAATAATGTTATGTATTTTCATGCAAGGATTCACCCTAAGATCAATTAACTCCATGCACCACAACATTTAATCTCTATCATCATATCAAAACACAATCGATACTCCAATATATCCAACTTCAATCAACACATAACCAAGTAAGATTGCAACTCAAATAAATCTTAACTTACTTGGGTAGAAATTACAAGGGATTTAAGAATCAAGCTAAAGGAATTTCTCCACCAACTTGACTCAAGAACCACCACTAAATTTGTCTTGCTCAAATTTGGATAAAAGGTTGCAAGAAAATGAACCTTAAGTATAAAGGACGATTCCACCAACTTAAAGGTGAATCAAGGATAAAGGAAACTAAGGACAAGTTTAAAGTACTCTTTATATCTACTTGAATCTAATTCCACTAACAACTTCCTTTTAATAAAAAAAAATGGATAAAGGAAATTTTAATATACATGAGCCACCAAAGCTTCATGGAACCAAAAAGAGAACTCTCTAAATTTTCATTTCACCAAAAGCTTCTTACAAAAGTATTTAGATGCCTTTATCTAAATACAAACTATATTTAAAAACAACTAACACTAGTTAACTTAAAACTATAATATAAATTTCATGTATTATAACTAAAATGAAATGAAAAAAAAACTAAGTAACTAAATAATAAAACACATAAATTATAACAAAATATATACAAAATATTAACAAGGTACATATATGCTTCCTCATCTTCACATCAACTCGTCTTGCATTAGAAGGCCTTTGTGCGTGATCTATACCTTACTGAATTGGTCCTTGAATCAAGAGTTATTTGCATCAAAATAATGTTAAAGGATCCAAGGAATTCATTACAAGTTGATTACAAAAGATTAAATTGAAGTGTGCATGCTTGAGAACTTTTGAAATACATACAAGAATCATAAAACTCCAATGGTTGACACTGTAAGGGGCTTTTAGGCACTATAGTGCCATGAAAAAGCTTCTTAGGAAGAGGTTGGGCACTATAGCACTATGCCACGGTGTGTAAGCAAGGTAGGAAAACTGCCTTGTCATTCCCAGCTCTATTTTCACTTGTTTTCGTCAAATTTGACTTTTTTTTTTTCCCTTAGCTTTATACAAAGCCATTTGATAAATTAGGATACCTTAGGCTTTAATAAATTAGTATTATAATGCTTGAAATTTATTTAAATGCATGGCTTGAATCTATGCTTATTTTTTTATATCATTATACCTTTAAAATTAACATGTTTAGCTCAAGTCACAAATTGAAAAAACATGATTTGCTTTCCTTAGTTGTCTTAGATAGGATGAGAGGCACCTGAATACCTATCATACTTATTCTATTAGAGAAGAATTTTCTTTTAATCTAGATTTTTCAAATCACTCACCAAGGATAGATTTTCAACTTTTTTTTCAAACCACTATGCTTTATTGTCATTTTTACCTTGAAAATAATTTTTTCATTAACCATTATGCTTGACACACCACTTGGTTCTTTTATAATCTCAACTTTGACATTATCTTTCTCTTCAATCACATTTCCACTCTCATACAAGATAATTTCCTTGACCTCGCTTTTCATTTTTATCATCCAAAGCAACAATTGGTTTGTGTTCATCCATATCGTTCATCACACAACCTTGTTTTATTGTCATTTCTTTCTTAATGTTATCTTTCTCATTATTGACTATTAAAGCTTGTTTTGGAAAGAATTTTCTTTTTATCAACTTCTTCAATCTTTCCCAAGATTCAATTCTTTCTTTTCTTCAAAGATTTTTCCATCATGTAATTTTATAGCCTAGTAATCCTACATTTCTATATATCATCACATCTCATATATATGTGTTTCAAATCTCATTCAATATCAATTAACCAATCATTAAATACACTAGAATTCATATCTCCATTGAAACTAGGGATTTCTAACGTATCTACACTTTCTAGGGATTTCTAACATATCTACACTTTCCATGGTTTAATTTTGGGGGGAAAATAAAATAAAGGGAATGAATTTACAACTTTATGAATAGTAATTTCAAATTGGAAGTAGTGTTTTTAGATAGGGTTTTAGACTTGGTTAAGTGTTGGGCTAATGGATGGAATTAGGCTAGGGTTTGGTAAGCAGTTGGGCTTGGTTCTTGGGCTAGGCCTAGAAATTATCTCGTGAGAGTAATATGGTAATTTATGGAATAGGGCTTGGTTTAAAGATGTAATTGTGATTAAGGTGATTAGCCTAAGCAAGTGTGATTATGGTTAACTAAGGGTAATGGAATGATGATTAGTTAAAAAAAAGCTAAAACTAAGGAAAAATAGGTGTACTTGTGTAAGAAAAAGGCACGGTGAATAGTAAGATCAAAGTTGATAAGTTAGGTTATATTTAATGGTTGGAAAAGTTGGCAAGCAAGCATGCAATCATTTTAATGTAGTTGACTAAAAATTTGCTCCAATATTGCTTGAATGAAATGGATACACAAGGCAAAGGTGAAAGGGAAAATTGGCTCAGTCTTTAGGCATTAGAAGTTTGATAAGAAAGGTAAAGAAATAAAGACAATTGTGTAAGGTTTGGTTGACTAAAGATTTTCAAATTTGGCTTGCAATACCCACCTATATAGAAAAATGAGGAAGAAATATGGTTTTTTTTGTCTTATTTCGTTAATTAAAGCATGGTGCAAAGGCAAAGGCTAGGACAAGGACACACAAATGATGGCTACTTCTCTTTCACACCAAAAATATTTTTTACACTAAATTTGTTTCATAACTCTAGACCAACACTCAATAATTCAAGGTAGTAGGTTCAAAATATTTTTAGCCAAATTCTCCATCAATTTACTCTCGTTTCTCACACCAAATATTACAGTCAACAACTATTCAAGAAAAGAAAATTTCTTTCCAACCAATATTAGAAGTTCCACAACTTCTTTCACACAAAAGTTTCAGCTAACATAAAGAAAATACATGTAGAATTTTCAAACAAATTTTAGCCACCAAATTCAGCACTTCCATTTGAAATTTCAACTCTAAGCACACACCAAGACAATTTTGATGTTCAAACACTCATAATTTCACCTAAAAAATCCAGCCTAAAATATCCACTAATATCATGTATTTTCATGCAAGAATTCACCTTAAAATCAGCTAATTTTATGCTCCACAACATCCAATCTCTATTATCATATCAAACCACAATCAATACTCCAATATATCTAACATTAATCAACATACAACCAAGCAAGAAAGGTAGAAACATTGAAGCTCAAAACACAACTCAAATAAATCTCAACTTACTTAGATACAATTAGAAGGGATGAAAGAATCAAGCCAAGGGAATTTCTCCACCAACTTGACTCAAGAACCACCATTAAATTCTCCTTGCTCAAATTTGGATAAAGGTTGCAAGAAAATAAGTCTCAAGTATAAAGGATGATTCCACCACCTAGATTTTTCCACCAACAACTTCCTCATGCTAAAAAATTGGCAAATATAAACTCACATGAGCCACCAAAGCTTCATGGAACCAAAGAGAAACTCTCTAAATTTTTATTTCATTAAAAGCTTCTTACAAAAGTGCCTAAATGCCTTTAAATAGGTAAGTTCAAACTATAGTTAAAAACAATTAACCCTAATTAACTTAAAACTATAACATAAATTACATGTATGATAACTAATATGACATGGTAAAATAACCAAGTAACTAAATAATAAAACACTTAATTATAATAAAAACATGTACAAAATATTAACAAGGTACATCCATGCTTTCTTAATCTTCATATCAACTCGTCTTGCATTGGAAGGCCTTTGTGCTTGATCCTTACCATGATGAATTTTTCCTTGAATTGAGAGTTATTTGCACCCAAATAATGATAAAAGACTTAAGGAATTCATTGCAAGTTGATTAAAGAAGCTTAGAGTGAATTATGCATCTTTAGGAACCTTAGAAATGAATAGGAGAATCGTGAAACTTGGGTAGTGGGTGCTACAATAAGCTTTTTGGCACTGTAATGCCATGAAAAAATGTATTGGGCAAAAGATAGATGTTACGACACTGTGTCACAATGCATAGGCAAGGTAAAAATACTGCATTATCTTTCTTAGCTCCATTCTCACTCGTTTTTTGGCAATTCAACTTCCATTTTTTTCCTTAGCTTTATTTAAAACCAATTGATGAATGAGGATGCCTTGGGCTGCCATAAATGAGGATTAGAATGCTCGAAATTTATTTGAATACATGACTTGAATATGTGCTTATTCATCTCGTTTATCATGATACATTCAAAATTGGTGTGTTTGGCTCAAGTCATGAATTGTAAGAACATGATTGGTTTTTCTTGGTTATCTTAGATAGGATGATGAGAGCTACATGAATACATATCACTGGGGCATCTATGAAATTTTAAGGCTTATTAAGGGCATTCGTATAATTTTGGGCCTGTCAAATGCTTATGTAATTTTATGGCCCATTAAGGGTGTTTGTGTAAATTTAACGTCAACAAGGAATTTGTGTATTTTTAAGGGTCATTGGGGTGGATATGTAATTTAGGGCCTAATAAAGGGCATTTATATGATTTTAGAGTCTATTAGGGCTAATTATTTAATTTAGACCCATCAAAGGCAATAATATGATTTTTGGGCCCATCAAAGGCTTGCGAGCCTATCAAATATAGAAAGGTAACTTTCACATATCAAGGGCATAATAGGAAAATTTGAGCCTAGAGTTGGTTTCCAAGGAAAATAGGCTTTTAAGATTTGTATCAGCTAACTCAAGCAAGATGACAGGATACTAAGGTTTAAATTACCTTAGGAAGGTGCAAACTTAGACATAAAAAGAAAGTTTTGGTTAAAGATATGATGTAATTATAGACAATTATGCAAGTAGGTCGCACATATGCAAATAGAACCAAAAAATCTTAGATGTGTAAATGGAAGAAGAACACATAAAAAAGTTGCAGAGTTCACAAACAAATGTCTATACATCTTCATTTGGTTTATGCATCGATTCTAGAAAAATTCAAAAAATCATAGCTTATGGAATGACTCCTTAAATGCATCAAACTTGTTCCTAAGCCTACCTTAACACTAACTAAGGTAGTGTGGGCTTAATTAAATCAACCTAGAGCAAATAATCAAGCAAAATTCAATTCACAAGCAAAACATTCCAAGAATAATAACATACACCAAAATTTTAAAATAAAAGGTCTTAGGACACCTACCTAAATAGCCAATCTTATAGAGACATGCTTGGTAGAAATAAGACAAAGTGGCATTTCTCTTTTATGGCCTAGGCACTTTATCGAGTGGAAGCCCTATTCATCACTCAAAAATGGAGTGACAATTTCAACAATGAGGTATTCAAAAGCCATTTTAGTAAGATCATTTGGTAAATGTTTTCAAAGAAAAAGTCAAAGAAGTAGAGAGTTTTAGTGTCCAAGGGAAGCTGAAAGTAGAATTTACTTTGCATTTATACTTGTCACATCTAGCATACATATGGATAAATGTAAAAGTTATAGATAAGGTGAAACGTTTATGGGCAAGCATCCACATATTTTCATCTATGGGTCATAAGAGAGTGGATGAATTCAAAGAAATTTAAACCTTATTTAACCAGAATGAGTAGACAAGATCTTTAGACAAACAACATGGATGATCTATGGTCTTTTACAGGTAATCAAGGCAAAAAATTCTTTTTTACAAAAAAAAAAATAAATAAATAAAATAATAGTTTTTTTACCCTAAAGGGGCATTTGGGTCATTTCTTGCTTTAAACTAGCATTTAGGTAATTTTTTTGCCTTAAAGGGGTATTTCATTCATTTTTTGCCCCCAAAAGACATCTAGGTTGTTTCTCACCCCAAAAGGGTAACTAGGTCATTTTTACCCTAAAGGGGATTTTAGTCATTTTCTATCCTGAAGGAGCATCTAGATCATTTCCTACCTCAAAAGGGTATTTAGGTTATTTTTTACCTTTAAGGGGAATTTTGATCATTTTTTGCCTCACAATGGCATATAGGTGATTTTTTGCCTTAAAAAGGTATTTAAGTCGTTTTTCACCCAAGGGGCATTTTAGTCTTGCCTTAACCTAAAGAGGTACCTAAGTCATTTTTTGTCCCAAAAAGGCATTTGAGTTGTTTTTCACCCCAAAAGGGTACTTAGATCACTTTCCATCAATATAGGGCATCTCTATTATTTGCCATATCGATAAGGTGATATCGTTGCTTTTGACCTTGAAGGTGCATTTTGTCATCCATCACCTTGTAAGGGTGTTTCATCACTTTCTATTGGGAAGAGACAATTCCTTCTAATTCTACCTAAAAAGATGTAGATTAGTCATGTCGCTTTGAAAAAGCAAAAATCATCTTCAATTGAATCGCCCTAGAAAAGGTGTTTTCATCAAATCATATCAAGTCAATTGAGTCATCCTGTGGGGTATTCAAATCAAAATCATGTCATATCACCAAGTTTGCTAAAAAAAAAAAAAAAGCAAAACCAATCTTAGTCAAGTTATCCTGTAAAGGTATTTCAATCAAATCATCTTATCAAAATCCAAGTATTTTTATAGACTATTTAGTAGGATGTATCCTAGCAAGTGGAAAGGCTAGAATGATACCTTTTATAGATCACTCTTTTCAAAATTCCTAATGTTTTACAAAACATTTGGTGGGTTATATCTTAGCCAGTAAATGAGTTGGAGGGATATTTATTTTGTTACCAGTGTCTTGGCTAGTAGATTAGGTTAGAAGAACATCAATGGATTTCATATTTTGGTTAGTGGATTAGGCTAAAGGAATATATCTTCCTAGAGATGCCTAGAATAAGCTAATCCATTTCAACTTTTAACTAGAAGAGGTAACTCATCTAAAATCCAAGTATTTTATAGAATATTTAATGGGTTGCATTCTGGATTATGGATGGGTTGGTAGGATACCTCTCTTGGATCACCCTAAAGAAATCGAATGTTTTGAGGGACACTCACTAAATGGTATTCTAGGTAGTGTGTGAGCTAGAGGAGTACTTCATTTTGGAGACTTATAGGTCTATTATAAGCTTTGACCACCATTTAAAGACCTACATGTTATTATAGGCTTTGATCAGTTCTTTGGAGCCCCTTAAGGCTATTACAAACTTCTACCATCTTTTGTAGACTTATAGGTCTATCATAGGTTTTGATCACTTCTTCAGAGCCT
Organism: Anacardium occidentale; assembly: GCA_026122585.1. NCBI lineage: Eukaryota > Viridiplantae > Streptophyta > Magnoliopsida > Sapindales > Anacardiaceae > Anacardium > Anacardium occidentale. The sequence continues at coordinate 42,610 of JAJEJH010000300.1, forward strand.
CTTCTAGTTATAAAGGACATCAAACACCTTTCTTTTATTGAGTCAAAATTGGTTGTCTTACGTTTGTGCTTTATTGTACTTTGTTATGTGTCATAAGTTCAATTTCATATCATTGCATATCACTATAGGACACATGAACCATACAAAGCAAGAGGCATTTGTAGACACCTTATTTTAACTTAACAAGTGTACTATAACAACCCGTTGTTATATATTATTATCCTTTATAAATGTTTTTTCAATTATATGTCATCAACACCAACATATATTAGAAGTCGCTGCCCTAACTATCCTAACTAAAAATATGCATATAAAAGCTTTAAATTAAAATTGTGATGGGATGCTAAAACCCAATATATAGTATTTTAAAAGAAAACTCTTATAAAAATACTATTTGATAATATTCAAAACATATATCATATCATACATCCCATGTATGAGCAATACAAAGCATGCGAGCCAGCATATTAGATACTAAAAACTAAATATACATATACCTATATAAAAAATACTAAGTATACTAGTGAAGACTTACTCTAGCTATATGTCACTCTCTAGCCATCTCATACTCTAACTCAGCTCCTTCAAAAACATTGACCTGTAAGAAATGAAACCAAGAGAGATGTAGGACCCGCCACCATGAGTACCCTTACTGCTGAATCATATAGGGAGCTTTTATTAATAATCTGAAAACTCGGGTACCCGCGATGGGAATCCTATGAAAATAAAATAAAACTATTTCTGCTATACATTCTGAATACACATGCGAAAGCTTTATTGAAATACATCAACTGAAATATACATTGTCTTTCTGTACAATGGTTACATAAACATTTGCAAAACGACCACACAGGTCCAAAACTGATATATACATATTGAGATCGTGGTGTAGGCCCTCTCCCACAAGCCTCGAACCACCCACTCCTCTGAGACAGCACGAACACGTAAAAAGGATGGAAGAAGGAGGGGGATGAGTGATAAAGATCACCCAGTAAGCTCTCCTTACTTCCCTCAAAACCCAAGCAAGCACAAACAATCACAAACATACCTGGTCTCGGCCCTATTCATACATCTATGCGCCTGCTGGAATCTGAAACTGCTTTACTGATTATCATTTATTCACTGATATCATTATTATTCATGTCATGATGTGTATGTCATGCCATGCTACTGAAAATACTGTGGATGCATGCATCTGAATAACTGAATATCTGAATGTACTTGAAGGTACCTTCTGTGCTGATCAGACTTGGTGAATACAGGGATTCGACATCCTGGCCATGTGGGCTGAACAGTCTAGCTATTGGCTAGAAAGCTGAATAATAACTACTGGACGATCTGACTGGTATCAGAAGGCTGAAACTGAAATACTGCTGAACATTCTGACTGGTGTCAAAAAGCTAAATCCCACAGATGCCCCCTCGAGTTCACCCGATACTCTTACCCGTACATCGGGTTTTGAAAACTGAATTACTGCTAAATTCAGATCCCTTGATCCTTTCTAAAGCTACATGTTATGCTATGATATGCATATACAACTTTATTAACTGAATTCATGCTCATCTGATGCTTATCTAAAGCATTTTAATCATTAAACGAATTTCCCATGCTTTATTTATCATTTTCAATTCTTTTTCTGAAAATTGCAAGTGCACGGGCGTGTGGGACAAACCACACGGGCGTGCATGCCTCATACACGGGTGTGCATGGCTAAGGCACACGGGTGTGTGCCTGGATGCACGGGACCGTGTGTCGGTCGTGCGTCCAACCGTACAAGCTATTGGAATCTAGGTATTTTCTCTGAAACAACAGACACATGGGCGTGTCCCTCAGGACACACGAGCGTGTGTCTGCCATTCTTGCCCGTGCACACAGCGTGCACACGGGCGTGTGCCTGGAAAAACAAAGGCACATGACCGTGCATCTTGTTCTTCAACAAGAGCACTTGCTGGAAAATGCACAATTCTCATCCATTTCTCATTCAATCACCAATTCACTTTAAACACACTTTCCTAGAACCTCAAACAACACATTTGCAACATCCAATTTAACATGCATCAACTCACAAAGAATCTACCATGGAAGCAAGCTCTTTCTCTCACTAAAACATGATCAAGGCAACATGCAAAGATTCAAGGATGGAAATTCATCATCCAATTCAACATGCAACATCATATAATCATTCCCAACATTCATCAACATGCAAAGAACTCATCCATGGCTTCAAAATTCACAAAGCAAGCCGGGAAACTCAAGGAAAAGGTAAGCGAACACTTACCTCGTGCCATTGCCTCTGAAAGCTATCTTTCGAACTATTCTCTTGGCTCTCTCACCGGATTGGGAGCTACGGGAGGCTGGATCTTCTCTCTAATGATAGGGGCTGCTGAAACAAGAGAGAAAATGGCTGAAGAAATGAAGTTGGGTGAGAAAAATGTCTACTTTCTCTCGGCTCACTTATATACTAAAGCACTTGCACGGGCGTGCATCAAAGGTGCACGGGCGTGCATCAAAGGTGCACGGGCGTGCACAAGGGAAAATGAGTATTTCTCATTTCTCGTGCATTCGTATGATCGAATCCTTTAGAAAGGACCCATACGAAAACCACACAGGCTCTGGAAACTTACTAACTCACCCCTGAAATCATCTATACTCCCAATCTATTTTTGGATTCCGTTTCTAACCCCAAAATTCTTACCCTAAGAGTATTACTAACCTGGGATGCTACATTTCCTCCCCCCTTATAAAAATTCCAATCCCAGAATTTATCTGAATAACTCTGGGAACCTATCCCTGATCTCAGACTCTACCTCCCAAGTGCCTTCCTCCACTTTCTGACTGTGTCATAAGACCTTCACAAGGGGAATCTGCTTGTTCCTGAGAACCTTGACCTTGTAGTCCAGAATCTGCACCAACAGCTCTTGGTAACTCAAATCATCTGCCAACTCAATCTCTAAAAACTGAAGCACATGAGAAGGATCCCCCACATACTTCCTCAACTGAGACGCATGGAACACATTATGAATTCTATCCATGCTAGCTAGCAATGCTAATCTGTAGGCAACTGTCCCCACTCTCTCAAGTATCTCATAGGGACCAATGAATCTAGGAGCCAACTTCCCCTTTTTGTCGAATCTGAGAACGTGCCTGTATGGAGCAACTCTCAGAAACACTTTATCGCCTACTGAAAACTCAATCTCCCTGTGCCTCAAGTTTGTATAGCTTTTCTATCGATTCTAGGCCTGTCTCATTCTCTGTCTGATGATCCTGATCTACTCTATCATGCCCTGAACTATCTCTGGACCCACAATTGTCTCCAGAGAATCTCTCTCTCCAATCTCATCCCAATGAAGAGGAGATCTACACTTTTGACCATACACCGCCTCAAATGGAGTCATCTAAATAGTCGTCTAATAATTGTTATTATAAGTAAACTCCATGAGGGGAATCAACTCTGCCCAATCGGTCTGTAAGTCCATACAACAAGCTCTGAGCATATCCTCCAGAATCCTGTTAACTCTCTCTGTCTGACCATCTGTTTAAGAATGATATGCTGAGCTGAATTGAACTGCAATCTGGTCCCCAAGGCTCTCTGTAATGATCTCCAGAAAGTTGACAGAAATCTAGAGTCTCTGTCTGATACTATGGTCCTGGGAACACCATGAAGTCTGACCACCTCTCTGATATACAGTCTCCCCAACTGATTTGTAGACATGCCCTGTCTGACTGGTAAAAAGTAAGCTGATTTGCTCAATTTGTCCACTATCACCCATATGCCATCAAATCCTCTCTCAACTCTGGGAAGACCCGAAATGAAGTCCATGGAAATGTTTTCCCACTTCCACTTAAGAATACTCAAAGGATGAAGTAAATCTGAGGGTCTCTGGTGCTCTACCTTAACCTGTTGACATATCAGACATCTGGAAACAAAGTCTGCTATGTCCTTCTTCATACCTGACCACCAAAAATTCTTCTTGAGATCCTGATACATCTTAGTACTACCTGGGTGTGCTGAATACACCGTACTATACACCTCTGACAAAATCTTTTGTCTCAACTCTGAACTCGGTGGCACACATACTCTGTTTCTGAATCTCAAGATCTCATCTCTGAACTCAAAATCTGGCACTGATCTCTCTGACATCCTCTGAATCATACCCTCAGTCCATTCATCTGACATCTGACTGTCTCTAATCTCATCAAACAGTGAGGATCTGATTTGAAGTATGGAGAAACCTGCAGTAACTATCTCAATCTGCTCTCTGGCAATCTCATACTGCAGCTCTCTCTGAACTGAAAGATTGGATAAGGCTACTCGTCTGCTCAAAGCATCTGCCACTACATTGGCTCTCCCTGGGTGATATCTGATGTCACAGTCATAATCTTTCACCAGCTCTTACCATCTCCTCTACCTCATATTAAGCTCTCTCTGGGTAAAGAAATATTTCAAACTCTTATGGTCTGAATAAATGCTGCACTTAACTCCATAAAGATAATGTCTCCAAATCTTTAGGGCGAAAACAACTACAGCTAACTCCAAATCATGGGTAGGGTATCTCATCTCATGATCTCTTAACTGCCTGGAGGCATAGGCAATGACCCTACCACTTTGCATCAGAACTACCCTGATTCCCTGATGGGATGTATCTGTATAGATATCAAACTCCACTCCCTCCCGAGGTAACGCCAAAACTGGAGCACTAGTCAATCTCTGCTTGAGCTCCTGAAATCGGGTCTCGCACTCATCTGTCCATACAAATGGAACTTCTTTCCTAGTTAAGGCAGTGAGAGGCCTCACTAGGCTAGAGAATCCCTCAATAAACCTCCTGTAGTAGCCTGCCAACCCAAGGAAGCTTCTGATCTCTTTCACTGTTTTCGGCCTTGGCCAACTCAAAATAGCCTCCACTTTACTAGGATCCACTGAAATGCCATCTACTGTCACCACATGACCCAGAAATGCTACTCTGTCAAGCCAGAACTCGCACTTGGAGAACTTGGCATATAACTGTCTGTCTCTCAATCTCTGAAGCATATATCTGAGATGCTCCTTATGCTCTGCCACACTCCTGGAATACACCAGAATGTCATCAATAAAGACCATCATGAACCGATCTAAACAATCATGAAACATCCGGTTCATCAAATCCATAAAGATCGCTAGGGCATTAGTCAACCCAAATGGCATAACCACGAACTCATAATGCCCATATCTGGTCCTGAAAGCTGTCTTGGGAACATCTCTATCTGTCACTCTGACTTGATAATATTCAGATCTCAGATCGATCCTAGAAAACACAACCGCACCTCTCAACTGATCAAACAAGTCATCTATCCTCGGCAGGGGATACCTGTTCTTCACTGTTACTCTGTTCAGATCCCTGTAGTAGATACACATCCTCATCGACCCATCTTTCTTCTTAACAAACAGAATCGGAGCTCCCCAAGGTGAACAACTGGGCCTGATGAATCTCTTATCTGTCAACTCCTGAAGCTGCTTCTTCAACTCCTGAAGCTGCTTCTTTAACTTCTGAAGCTCAGTTGGAGCCATCTGGTACGGAGCCTTAGAGATTGGAGCTGTACCAAGAAGAAGCTCAACATTAAACTCTAACTCTCTGTCTGGAGGTAACCCTAGCAACTCATCGGGAAGATATCTAGAAACTCTCTGACTACTGGTACTTCCTCGATACTTGGACCCACTGAACTGCTGCATACAACATTAGCCAAGTATCCAACGCAACCCTGTCTCATCAACCTGCTCACCTGAATATTGGAGATCATCAGACTGTCAACTCTACCCTCACCAAATACAAACTAATCAGGGCCTATGTGGAATCTCACTTTCTTCCTTCCACAATCTATCTCTGCACTGTATCTCCCCAAGAAATCCATCCCTAAAATCATATCAAAATCTGTTAACTCCAGCAGAATCAAATCTATCATCATCTGTCTACCCATAATCTCTACCTCCTGATCTAGGAGGACTCTGTCACTTAACACAAATCCCTCATCTAGCATCTCTACATGGATACTCCTACTGGCCACACTAGGGTCAACCTCTAATCTCTCCACTACACTCTAGGCTACAAAGCTGTGTATGGCTCCACAATCGACAAGTACAAATAAAGGAGTACCAAAATAAAGTAACTGACCAGTTACTGTATGGGGAATGGCCTCTGCCTGCTCCTGGCGAACATCATAAACTCTGGCTCTGCCTTCGCCTACTCTTGAAGGACCGGCACCTCCCTCAGGTGCTACACCATCGACTCTGAGAACATCTGCTCTACCTCTGGGTAGACCTCCATAGCCTCTGAACTGACCAACACCACCTCTGTTGGGCCCACCACCAGCTCCACCTCTAGCTGGACATGCTGCCATCATGTGCCTTGGCTGATGGCACCAATAACAAACTATCTGGCCGGCTAAACCCGTCGCCACGAGTACCCCTGCTGCTGAATCATATGGGGAGTTTTTATTAATAATCTGAAAACTCGGTACCCGTGACGGGAATCCTACGAAAATAAAATAAAGTTGTTTCTGCTATACATTCTGAATACACATGCAGAAGCTTTACTGAAATATATCAACTGAAATATACATTGTCTTTCTGTATAATGGTTACATAAACATTTACAAAACGACCACACAGGTCCAAAACTGATATATACATACTGAGATCATGGTGTGGGCCCTCTCCCGCAAGCCTCGAACCACCCGCTTCTCGAAGACAGCACGAACACTTGAAAAGGATGAAAGAAGGAGGGAGATGAGTGATAAAAATCACCCAGTAAGCGCTCCTTACTTCCCTCAAAACCCAAGCAAGCACAAACAATCACAAACATACCTGGTCTCGGCCCTATTCATACATCTATGCGCTTGCTGGAATCTGAAACTGCTTTACTGATTATCATTCATTCACTGATATCATTATTATTCATGTCATAATATGTATGTCATGTCATGCTACTGAAAATACTGTGGATGCATGCATCTGAATAACTGAATATCTGAATGTACCCGAAGGTACCTGCTGTGCTGATCAAACTTGGTGAACACAAGGATTCGGCATCCTGGCCATGTGGGCTGAACAGTTTAGCTACTGGCTAGAAAGCTGAATAATAACTGCTGGACGATCTGACTGGTGTCAGAAGGCTGAAATTGAAATGCTGCTGAACATTCTGACTGGTGTTAGAAAGCTGAATCCCACAGATGCCCCCTCGAGTTCACCCGATACTCTTACCTGTACATCAGGTTCTGAAAACTGAATTACTGCTGAATTCAAATCCCTTGATCCTTTCTGAAGCTACATGTCATGCTATGATATGCATATGCAGCTTTATTAACTGAATTCATGCTCATCTGATGCTTATCTGAAGCATTTTAATCATTAAGCGAATTTCTCATGCTTTATTTATCATTTTCAATTCTTTTTCTGAAAACTGCAAGTGCACGGGCGTGTAGGACAAAGCACGCGGGCATGCATGCCTCACACACGGGCGTGCATGGCTAAGGCACACGGGCGTGTGCCTGGATGCACGGGACCGTACGTCAGTCGTGCGTCCAACCGTGTAAGCTACTGGAATTTTGGGTGCTTTCTCTGAAACAACAGGCACACGGACGTGTCCCTCAGGACACACGGGCGTGTGTCTGCCATTCTTACCCATGCACACAACGTGCACACGGGCGTGTGCCTGGAAAAACAAAGGCACACGGTCGTGCCATGCAGGCACACGACCGTGTATCTTGTTTTTCAACAAGAGCACTTGCCGAAAAATTCACAATTCTCATCCATTTCTCATTCAATCACCAATTCACTTTAAACTCACTTTCCCAGCACCTCAAACAACACATTTGCAACATCCAATTTAACATGCATCAACTGACAAAGAATCTACCATGGAAGCAAGCTCTTTCTCTCACTAAAACATTATCAAGGCAACATGAAAAGATTCAAGGATGGAAATTCATCATCCAATTCGACATGCAACATCATATAACCATTCCCAACATTCATCAACATGGAAAGAACTCATCCATGGCTTTAAAATTCACAAAGCAAGCCGGGAAACTCAAGGAAAAGGTAAGTGAACATTTACCTCGTGCCATTGCTTCTGAAAGCTATCTTTCAAACTATTCTCTTGGCTCTCTCACCAGATTGGGAGCTACGGGAGGCTGGATCTCCTCTCTAATGATAGGGCTACTGAAACAAGAGAGAAAATGGCTGAAGAAATGAAGTTGGGTGAGAAAAATGTCTACTTTCTCTCGGCTCACTTATATACTAAAGTACTTGCGCGGGCGTGCATCAAAGGTACACAGGCGTGCACAAGGAAAAATGAGTATTTCTCATTTCCCGTGCATTCGTATGATCGAATCCTTCCGAAAGGACCCATACGAAAGCCACACAAGCTCTAAAAACTTACTAACTCACCCCTGAAATCATCTATACTCCCAATCTATTTCTGGATTCCGTTTCTAACCCCAAAATTCTTTCCCTAAGGGCATTTCTAACCTGGGATGCTACAAGAGATGAGTGACAAGTCACTCAGTAAGTATCTTTTATCTTTACCCTCAGGTACGCTTTTCTCTAATCTATCCTCGTGATTGGTCACAAGGATTTAAGCTCTATGTTTTCTTTCTATTTTTAGCCCTTTTTGTATTCTTATATGCTCAATCTAATAGACTCTACTTAGTTTATTACTAACCTTATTGTCTATCTATTGAACTTAACTTAGTCCTTGACTGGTTTTATCAGTTCTTTCTTCATTAACTTGTCCAGCTTTCTTACTGCTCAAAGTATGTTTCACACCCCATATTAAGTACGTTATGTGTATACATACATGACTTAATATGAAAAGGGATCTAAGTAAATGTGACTTAACACATCTAGTTCTTTTTTTTATATTTATGATCCTTTATCTTTCTTAATTAATATTTGAAATCTAGAGTACTCTTGAGTTTTAGCTAAATTCTTTTATAGTTCTATTCAAATGATGTATATCATGTAGTGATATCAGTGTTTTTACTACTTTTCTAACTTGTTTCTTATCTTACTATCTGTGTTTTGACTCATGTTAGGCTACACTAGGTCTATTTACTAAAAACATTTATTAAAAATACTGTTGCAACCCAAAGATCCAAATATAATAAAAGACAGAATAAAACTATAATTAAAATCTCTTTATATCTAAAGATACCTATTGTACTAATTAGGTTAATGAACACAAAGATTTGGCATATTGACCATGTGAGTTGAACTAGACCAACGAAATGCCAATAAGTTAAAATAGCCTGCTATACCAGTCCTTGGACCAATAAATTGAAATATAACCATACCAACCATAGTTAGTAAGCTGAAATCTTATAGATATCCTCTCGTATTCACCTTTAATAACTAACTCAGATATAGGCTTGAAAACATTACTTTGGCATGTCATGTCATGTATTGCTTATCATACATGATATCTTAATTTTTTTTTTCTCTAATTACATTTTTTTGAATTAAATTAACTGTTATAGTTTTGCTCTGTGTTTTTCTTATTGAGGCTTCTAGTTCTATAACTTATTAAGTTCGTTAATAACTTCTGAGTAAGTTGTTATGTATTTTTTAGGGTATCGATTAGTTTTCTATTTTGTATGTTTTTATAACAGTTTATATTACTATTTTCCATTTTCATTCTATTTTTTAATCGTCATCTATCAATCACCTATAGTGTTTCTAAGCTGCTAATGAGTTTCTCTTATTGGTATGAGTTTGATCTAATTAGTCTTTATTTTTTTTATTTTATTGTTTACTCTGCAGTTTCTTAGTTATTCTATTGTTTTTGCTACTTTACTGGTTACACAAGTGTGTGGCTATGCTAACTATTGAAATCTTTTCACAAAATTCTAACTTATATGTAGTTGTGTATTACAGGACACACGGTCATGAAAAAAATGCATGGTCATATTCCTTACATGCACGGGCCTTTATCAAAATTCCTATACAGCCATGGCTTCAATAAGACATGATCGTGTAGAATTAAGAAAGTACACATAATCATGACCCTTACTTACATGATCGTGTGCTCGAAAGCATTAGCACATTAGTCTTAGTCATGCATGTACTACATGATTATGACCATATAGAGAAACGTAACTACACGAGTGTGTGCATCATGCACACGGGTATGTGTCACACTTTGCTTTTGTAATTTCCATCTCTAGAACTTATAGAACCATGCCTAACTCAACCCAAACTCAATCTATCTTCAAATAAACTTACTTTATCATATAAACATGCAAACACATGCTTCTTTCATAGACCTTTTATCATCTCGTAACATTTAATCTTAGCTAAACATGTTTCAGAATGCATAAAACATACATATGCACATACAAATGTTACAAGTATGCTTTTACCTCTAAATCTTTTCTAACTCATCACATCTATCTTAAGATCACACTTATCAAAATAGAAACATGGTTCTATCACTGATTAAACTCTTCCAGGAAGATACATGCTATAGAAAGAGAAAAGAGGTAAAGAAACACTTACTTAAAGCCACTAAAGTTTTCCATATCTCTAACTCTAGCTGAAACCTAGCTATATTTACTAACTCTAGCTAGGTTCTCCTTGATCTTCAATTTGATTAAGGTTAGCTAAAGGAAAAGAGAAGAGAAATGGGTAAGCTAAACGAAAATACAATCTTCTGCTTTATATAGTTGTGTGACTCAGGAGCCATATACAATCGTATACCACTAAGGCATATGGTCATGCTCCACACTTAAAAAATGTACGGGTGTGTATCCAAAGGATGTATAATTGTGCTCTATGCATAGGTCATATAAAGCCTCAAAAAGACTATTTTACCCTCTCAACTCTTTCTAAATCTGGTCTAGCTATAAAATCTCTCTCTCTCTTAACCCTGATCTATGGTCTAAAAAGACCATTCTAACCTCTGGGTATTATATTTACCCTCGAAGATGGAAATTTACTTACATACCTTATGCTAAATTCTTAGATGACTATTTAAGGATTTTGATAGCTAAACAAATATATGTAATGATTGAACATTTTTCTCTTTGACCTATTTGTATTATCTAGCCCATTTACCTTAAAGAAGTTTATTTCCTTAGGCATTTAGGTTAGACCCAGTCTGTCTTAATTTCTAGCATCATAAGTAGATAATCATTCTAGTTGATGTACGAATATGGTTAGTAACATTCGTCTATATCTCGATAGTTAATAGGTGATAGTTAAGGCATGTGTAGGCATCTCTATGCTAATTTGTCGACATGTAATCACCTTTCACTTGTGGGCAACCATTATGGTCTATTTTTTGCATAAAGGCAAATTTTAAAAGTTAAAAAAAAAGAAAGGGCTAGCTTGCATAAATCGAGAGAAGGAAGAGACAGAAAATTGAGTCTTGCTCTTTACGACTCAAGAAAAAAAGTGAAATATTTATTGAGAATTAAAAAAGAAATGACTCTACATGAAACATCAAGTAAATCTGTCAAAGAGTTCATTGCTCAGCCACTTGAAAAATGAGCCAAATTCATCATTGCTCAGCCACTTAGATCTTATTATTTTATTGCTAATCAATGCTTTCAGAGGTAAAGGACATCTAACTTAGTCTCTTAAAGGGAATCTCTTCACTTTTTACTTGATTCCACGACTATTACTTTTATTTCTATATGTCTCACATGATGTGTAGATCACTTAGTCCTAAATGTGGTCGTGACATCATCTATTAGAGAAACTTTTCTAAATCAAAAAATGGTCTTTTGTATCTTTGATTCAATTACCTTGTCATTTTCGTATAGCTCTACCTCCTTGTGGATCATATCATGAAATATGGTTATAGCCTATTTTTTTTAAGTCTAAAGGGCATGACCTTATAATATAAGTTCCTTATTCCCTAACAATAGACATCGTTAACTTATCTTTTTCTATTATCAAGATCTGGTTATACCTAAAGTACCCATCTACTATTGACATTAAGAAGCTTCTTATAATGTAGCCCACTAGTAGATCAATGTAGAATAGAAGGAAGTCGTCTTTTGAGGATACTTTGTTTAGGTATTTATAATTTATACACATTTTGGCCTTTCTATCCTTCTTAAGAACTAAGATAATATTGGCCAACCAGTCTATATATTCTACTATTTCTAATAATCTAACTATAATTTGCTTGTCAACCTCTTCTTTGATTTTGGCTCTATTGCTCCCTTAACCTTTTAAGTTTCTATTTTATAAGCTTGGCATCCAGATCATTAGGGATAAAGTCTTATGTTACATATTTGTTGATCTTAGGTACACCATTGTATGTCTATGCAATAGTCTCTCCATATTCTTTAAATATTTTAGTGAATCTCTTCTTTCCTTAAGTGTTATATCAATGACAAATTTGATTAATTTTGGTTTATTAGATATGCCAATATTAATGGAAGTGGTTTAGACATTATCTATCATGAATCTATGTATGTCATTGCTAATATCATCTATACAATCATAAGACCATAACTAAGCAAACTTAAGGTTATTATTCATATCAAAGGAAAGATCAGTTATTACATCTAATAAAATTATCAAAAGCATTAAATAAATCTTTAACTAGTAATGCCTCCACATGGTTTTCGACCACTTTGACTTGTTCTTTATTGTCACAATTTTCTTATTTTGGCATACAAAGCCACTATATTGATAGGTTTGAAGCTCTACTTGCTTTTTGAGGTAATCACATCCCCTAGCTCCTCATAAGTGCTTTTTTCTGCTCATTACTTTGGTGTCTTCCTATTCAAAGAAGTCAATTATGTATAAAGATAGAGTAGTGGAGATTCCCTTAGGTGCTTGTGTTTTTCCCTTAATGAACCATTCATATAACCTTCTAATGTCTGTCTACTCTCCTTTCTCATTACAATCCTCTTCTCCTTCATATCTCACCCCTTTCTTGTTTTTGAAACTTAAAGTCAAACAAAGTTGTAAAGTCTTTCCTATCTCAACCCAATCATACACTAAATATCTACTACTATTTTTTTCATCATATTTACTATTATCATTTTAAATTTTTCAATCATTATAACTTAAAATCATTCTTATAATAATAGCTCAACCTAAATTACCACTACTACAAATTCATCATTCTTGTGTATTTTGACCACTCTATATTCTTCAGAAAACTTAATTTTTTGATAAAAGGTAGATGGGAACCTTCTGGACAAAGGGATATCAAGTACTACAAATTCTATATATGTAATATATAAGGTCTACTGTTACTATACTAGTGAATATGTTTACTAACTTTCTCTTGCTTGTTTTATAGCCTTTATTACTTTACCTAATAATTGTAGGTTTGCCACTATTTACTTTATCTCATTCAATATATTTAAAAGACAAAAATTGATAATAGAGTCATCATCAATCATGACATGGGGGCATCTATATCAAAAGCCTTAGAATGATTCCTGCCCTTACTTGGTGATTCTTCATTAATAAAACTTACTACTCTACGTTGTTCTATTAAAGCCATTCCCACTAGCTTTTTTAAGGTCATTGAAGTGGACATGACCACTGTTTCAAAGGTCACTTTCATTGTTAGACAGTGCTCTTCAAAATTTATCAACATATCTTAGGTCATCACTCTTGCTTGGGTTCTTTTTTAATTGTTTGATAAGCTCTTCCTCCTTAGGCTTGATGACAATTTTTCCTTTCAATTTTTTTTCTTTCTCTCTCTATAATTTAAGCCACTCCATATGACTTAGGTACTTATTCTTTTGAACTTGCTTACACATTAATATGTTCCTCATAGTTGAACTTACCCAAACATCGATTGCCCTTATCTATTTCTTATTTTCTCTTAATTCTTCCATTTATAAGTTAGGTAGAGGTAGAATCCCATGTTTGGGGAAGGGATTGTGCCTCACGCTTACTTATTTCTTTGGATCACTTATTTTACTAGCATCTATGAGTTCATAAACCTTATGTTTCAATCTTATACATTTTTTAATATCATGTCTAAGGGCTTGGTAAAAGTGACAATATAAATCCTTATTAAAATTGGTTAACAATAGGTTGGGTGATGGTTTTGGTGGTTATTGTTATAATAGCCCATTTCACATCAATATATCTAGTAATCAAGCTAATGGTGTATTAAAGTTTAAGAATTGTTTATGCAATATTGTATTGACATCTATTGTCTTTCTTAACCTGATGTTGCTTGGGCTAATATGATTCCTTCTCAAGTCAAGCTTTTTTAAACTGCTTCTTTCTTGAACAATTAAAACATCCTCTATTTGTACCCTTACCTTATACAACTGCTCAAATGTAAGGATGAAGAAATAACATATCTTTTCATAGTAAATAAACAACATATTCTTTACAACTATCTTTACTTGACCTTGTTCTAATGGCCTATTTACTATCTTTTATTACCTTTACCCTTCACCTCTTTAAAAACTCAGCGAAGAATTCTTTGATTTTCTATTTTGTTGTTTCAAGGCCTCTTATTGTGATATCAAAAATAGTATTATAAGAGTATTGTTGTAAAAAATTTTCTACCAATTCATGGTAATTGTTCCTTTCAACTTTTCTTAAGTTGTAGTACCAAGTATTAGTCATTCTTTCCAAAAAGAGGGTAATGAAAACCACTATCTAGTTTTTTGATAACTTTATAATCATCATGATAGTGATGTAATACCTTAAATAGGCTTTAAGATCATTAGTCCTATTAAAATTTTCCAAATCTAGTATCTTAAACTTATATGGCAGTCTTTTAACCTCTAAAAAGTTCAGATCATTCATGTCAAACATAGGGAAAAATCACCCTTACTTTCCAAAAGTTGCTTATAATTGGTCAATTCTTTTAAAGCTTTCTTAATCCCTAATCATTAATTTAAGCTTCTAGCAAGTTTTCTTAGGCATTTCTCTGTTTTCTTTCTATATCCTATATAATCTTTCAAATCATAAAAGTCATCCTTAGGAATGTTATGCCTTTCTTAGGCTTGGTCCCTTTCTTCACTAGTTTCCCTTATGATTTTCTATTTACCTTTCATTTTGGCTATTATTTAGGCCATTTTATTCATTAAGGTGTCTATCTTAGTCACCAATTTATCTTCCATCATTGTCTCTACTCTTTTGGTTATCTCATTCATCATATCTTCTTGGGCTATAGCTTTTAAGTGTCTTTTTATAGCTTCATAATATGAAAGTTCTTTTAGATCTTATAAGTTGTCCCCCTATGTAACAAGATTCTTAATCTCAAATTCAAAGACCAAGTTGGAAAATATTTAAAGTCTTCCTCTTTTATAGGTCCATTTCACAGATAGATATATGTTTTTGGCTGCCAAAACAAAAAGATCAGTATTAATGCATGAGTGCTTTATTTATGCAGGTGTCATGGATGCATTGAAGTATTATGATTAGTTGTAAAACAAAGGTTAACATGAATGCATGACATGATTCAAATACAATGTTAAATATGTCATGAATGTTTGAGTGGGTAGGTGGAAACACTTGTTTAGACAATGAATCTATCTGACACAAAAGAGAAGTTGGATATAAGGAAACTTGGGCTTACTACTAAGATGCAAGGAAAAGTTGGTCTAAGGCTTTTCTATATGATCCAATGAATTTTGGGAAAACGACCCTTCATTGGTGAATGTATATCCCTATTGCCCTTTAAGACGATAAATGATAATTATGCCCTTTTGAGGTGATTTAGATCAAAATTGTTTTTTATTTAAGGGAATTTAGAGTTTTGTCAAATAGTATAAGGAATAAGTGGAAAATCATGAGTAGGATCTGATGTTGTACTTGTTTTAGGGGTTTCAATCTTGGAAACTTCTCATCAAATAACTAAGACATTCTTTGTTTATCTATTACATACTTACTATCCTTGCTTTATACATGTTTAGAAAAGAAGTTTTATTAAAAAATTCTTGATAATAATACAAAGTCATTCTCTTTTCCCTTTTCCACTAAGTACATTATTTTTCTGTTTATCTCGTTGGTTTGTATAAGTTAATACCTATTCTTTATACTTATCATCAATGGTGATGTTTATAGATAGACCCAAGTTAAATTGAATGATCCGTTGAGCCTAAATGTTACAAATGCGCTCAAAAAAATGAGTCATAAATAGTTAGATGGTGATCTCATGTTCTATGTCTGAGATCTTTTACCTTTCCCCATATTCTCTATAAAAATGCAATAGGTCATAAAAAAGGTAGTTGTTAAGCTATAAATCACTATACATCTGATACAGGTATGAAATGTATAAAATCTCATTTTCCACCATAGAGAATACCATTTGATTCTGGTCTCTAGTTAGGTGGACAACCAATTAGTCCAATTATCTCTAATGTTAACCTAATCTATAGACGAAAGAAGCTCAACTAAGGAAAACCTTTCATGCAACCATATTTATAGTAAAACTGCACTCCCTTTGAAAAAGTATATATTGTTATAGACCACTTCATCGAGCCCATTCAAAATTTCCCCTAAAATCATTGGGACTAATGACCTTTCTTCCTTCATCTCAGATATTAAAGATGAAATCTAGTACTGACCTTACCCCAATTTTGCTACTAATAAATACTGTGTTAAGAGGCAAAAAAGAAACAACTTTGCCTAGATATATTACCCCGATTATTGTTTCACTTGACATTTTTCAACTAGCAGATTCAGTGAAACTGTAGGACCCGTCGTCATGCGTACTTCTGCTGCTGAATAATATATTTTTCTTTTATTAATAATCTGGAATTCAGGTACATGCGATGGGAATCTTACGAAAAGAAACCTGCTGCTAATTACATTGCATAAACGGAAGCTGAAATGAATAATACAATGGGCCCAAACTGGCCTTTTTCATATATACATATTGTTCTGTACATTGTTCTTACAACTGAGTACATAAAGATGTACAAGATACAAGACCTCACAGGCCAAAACTGAAAATACATACTGGAAACTGTGTGTGGGGTCTTCTCCGTCAGCCTTAGTCTACCCGCTCCTCGCCAACAGCTCACAAACTTAAAAAAGGAAGGAAGAAGGAAGGGGATGAGTAATAAAGATCACCCAGTAAGCATTCCTTACTTCCCTCAACCCAAGCAAGCAATACACAACACACATACCTGGCCTCGGCCCTAATCATTCATCTAGTCATTTGTTGGCGCTGAAACTGCTTTACTGATTATCTGGTTCTCATTAATTAATCATGTCATGAATTAAATGTCATGTCATGGCAGTTGGAAACTGAAAATGCATGCATTTAAATCTATATGTACCCGAAGGTACCTGTTGTGTTGATCAGGCTAATAAAAATAGGGATTCGACATCTTGGCCATATGGGCTGGACAGTCTAGCTACTGGCTAAAGAGCTGAATAATAAATGCTGGACAATCTGACTGGTGTCAAAAAATTGAATCCCACAGATGCCCCCTCGAGTTCACCCAAACTCTAACTCGTACATTGGGTTCTGAATGTTGAATGCTACTAAATTCAGATCCCTTGATCCTCTCTCATGGTACATGACATGCTATGAAATGCTCATGCAGCCTTTATTATCTGATTTCATGTTTATCTTATGCTTATTGCCCATTGGAAAGATTATCCATCCTTTATATTTCATTTTGCTGCTTAATCTGGAAAATTCTACTGGCGCACGGGTGTGTAAGCAAGGCACACGGGCGTGCTAGAGAGGCACACGGGCATGCATCGCAAAGGCACATGGGCATGTGCCCAAACGCACAGGGTCGTGCACTGGCCATGCAGTCGATCGTGCTAGCTTCTGGAATTTTTACGTATTTTTATTGCATTAGCTGGCACACGGTCGTGTCCCTCAGGACACATGGGCATGTCCTCTGCATTCTGGCCGTGCAGACTTCATGTACACGGCCGTGTCCTTACAGAAAGCAAGGGTACACGGGCATGCTCATATGGGCACACGGGCGTGTGTCTGGTTCTGCAACAACAACACATGCCTGGAAATGCAGGAAATCCATCCAAAACACAACCAATCTCAAATTAACTTCAAACATGCATCTTAGGCACTTCAATAAGCATGCAAATCACTTCAATTTCATTCTTCATCATTCCCAGCTCATTCCACCATGAAAATCAATCGTTTCTCTCACATAAACACACACAAGCAAAGCAAGCATGGTTCAAGGGTAGAAATCATCATCTAACTCATCATTTCATCATATATCAACATGCAAACATCATATAGCATGCTGGAAACGTAAACAAACATTTCCAAGCATCCACAATCATAACAAACATGCTGGGAAACTCAAGGAAGAAGTAAGGAAACACTTACCTCTTGTCATGGTTGCTAGAATCTCTCTTTCTATCTATTCTCTTGTTTCTCTCGCTAGATTGGGAGCTGTCAGAAGCTGGATTTCTTGTCTAGGGCTAGGAGCTGCTGAAACAGAAGGAAACTTAAGCTGAAAATGGGAAAATACTAGGTGAGAAGCAATAAATCTCCCGTCTCTCTCTCAACTAACCACCTGTACGAGCGTGCAGGACAAAGTGCATGGGAGTGCACAAGGAAAAATGAAGGAAATTCATTTCCCGTGCTTCGCATGATTGAAACCTCCCTAAAGGAATCATGCGAAGGCCACACAGGCTCTGGAAACTTACCATCTCACCCCTAAACCCTTCTAAACTCCTAATCTATTCCTGAATCTCACTTCTAACCCCAAAACTCTTCCCCTAAGGGCTTTTCTAATCCTGGGATGCTACAGAAACCTATTCTTCACTCATAGTAACTAAATGTGACTATTCACTAATATCCTAAATATTTCTCTCATTACCCCTAGGTAGTCCATCCTCAATTTTGGTAAGGCTATATCTTCAATGAAAATCTAAGTTTGGTATATGATAACATTGAAATCTTCTATTATTGGGCATAACTTTACTGTTATAGTATAAAAAAGCATTCTTCTTTAGGTCCCAAAAAATAGAGGCTACCAAGAGAAATTGTTGGTTAATGTTACAATGTTATAGATACCTAATACCCTCTTATTATACCTACTTTTGTTCCCAATCTACCCTTTCACCCATGACTTATCTTTCTTAAGGCATCTCGTGTTGTCTCAACTTTAATTTGAAATGAAAATATAATGCATGAGTACATAATGTTTTATACAAAAGGGTGCAAATGTATGTTTACTATAGTTATTTATTAATAAGTTCCCTTCTCCCTTATTTTTTTTCTTTGATCTTTTTTGTTATTTTTTCTTTTCTCTTTTTTTTCTTGGATGAATTTATGCTAAAATAACATATATAATGTATGACTATTTCAGGCTGGGCAATGTCCACTTATGACAACTTTATTTCAAAATCCATTTTAAAGTTCGAACATGTCGTGGTCCTAGTGCCCTAAATATCCTAATACAGACTAAAAATTCTCTTTAACCCTGATCCTGAATGACTATTCCCTTTGGCATAACTTTAGGTATTATGATTTTTCTAAGGTTTGACCTTGCCTCTTTTTTTCTCCTTTTGCCTCTTTATTACTTCAAAACAAAAAGTTCAATGGTTCAAAACTACCTTAGGTATGAGTTAATGCCAATAAGACCAATAGAGGGTCCAATCTATGTTTGGAGGATCTTGCCTTATATAACATCAAACAATATGTTTAAGTCATGTTTTTAGGAATTTTGAATTAGTATTTTGAAAAATTTTTCTTTGATAAGGACTATTTTGGGAAAGGTTAATACATTAATTTTAACTCTAACTTTTTAGTAAATGTACTAGGTCCAAGTACTAACGGGAAATGTTTTAGGTTATCATAACTACAGGATTATATAAGCAAGTACCAAGATAGCACTACTTTTAACTTTATCTAAATGAACAAATTCAAATTAAAAGTAAATCTAAAACTAAAATAAAAACAAAAACAAAGCAATGAATAACTGAGCCTAAGTAATTTAATCAAATAAATAAAATATGAGAAGATACTAAGACTTCGGGTTCACTAATCCAGTTCATGGTAGGCTTTTTACATGACTGATGATGTTATATTATTCATGTGACAACGAAACACCCTAATTTGATTAATATTCTTTTTCAAGCAATATTAATCTTATTTCATAATCTAATAACCTATATATCTCTATATAAGTTTAATTAGATAAAAATGCATTAATATTAATAGAATCCACTAGCTTCTAATCTTATTAGGTCTATGACTATTACATGTATCAACTCATATATCTCTATATTCAATTGATCCACGATTTGTATCCTTACAACTTTTATGCAATATCACCTCTCGATCTCAATCAAACAACAAAAATTCCATTAAAAGTTGATCAGACTTTTAGCAAACATTAAGTTTATAACATAAACTCATCATGAAATAATATACCCTTCAATCAAAATCTAGAAACACTATACTTCCATGAATTAGTTAGCCTTAGTCTTAGCAAAGAAGATTTAGTTCATCATAATATAAAAAAATTCCCTCAAATTTAAGAAAAGCATAATAGAGATAAAAGATAAAAGTAGGTGGGGTCCTGGAATCTTTATTGAAATCTCCTTGAAATATTCTTAAAATTACAATGTTTATTTTTGAATCAATAGAGTCTTCAAACAAAGTCAATAAAATCTCAAAATTGTTTGAAAACTATCTCTAAGAAAATCCTAAGGTGGTTCTCTCTCTTTAAGTAAGAATGCACATAATATATATAGTCTAGGGTTAGAGCTAAAGTTTTAAAAAACATGGAAACCTTTTAAACTGCACCATGTTGTGGTGTTGTGCCATGGTACTGAGCTTCTACCTTCTCTGTTGGATCTTTCCATGCTTAGGTGCTATAGTGCTAGGCCACGACACACAGCCTTTAAAATTTTCTTGTATTTGGTGCTACGATACTACATAATAGCTTATAGCTTTTACAATTTGAATTTGTGGTCTTCATAAATGTTGTAGCCCTAGATGTCTAGTTTAATTGGCTTTTGAATCACCCCATTTGAACTTTGGAATCTTAATTTATAACTATGTTAATCTTCAGTGGTCAGACAAAGAATTTCATTAAGAAGACCTAAATTAGCAACGACAATTGAAGGCCCAAACAAACTCAGATTTTTCCACATAATAAACTTTTGAAAAGCTTGAAATGTTCACTAAAAATTTGATGAAAACTAATTTTTCATTATTAAACGCAAACTTATTGAAAATCCTAATTTTCCCATTATGGTGCATAATGTTTTTCTTCTCCTTTTGTGCTTTGGTTACTCATTTTTTCTCAAACTAAATTTAAACCACCACCTAGTCCTTTGTAAGTGTCTTTTTGGCTTGATTTTCATTGAATTCACATTGAAGTTTTCTTTTATTGTAAAATCAAACATGAAAACCTATGATTCTAAAATATGCATGTAATGAAAGTAAAATGGTCAAATTATCCCCTAAAACTCAATAAATTGACCATAAAAATATACATACGATTAACACTTATCACAAACCCCAACCAACTTTTTGCTAGTCCTTCACAAAATTAGTGACTTATTGGAAAATAAAGGAAGAACAAAAACTAAAAAAAAATAAAATTAAACTAACACACTCACTAACTATCTAAAACATTTTCGTAGGTTTTCACGATTATATTTAGCGTATGCAACAAGCCTTTAACCCCTAAGTAGCCTTAGTGGATGAGTTATAGTCTCGTAAGGGTTTCCAACAATGCTACCCAAAAACATCATTTACCTAATCCATAAAACATTACATCTATGCATAATGTTACAATATCACATTAGTTAACTCATACAAATGTCTCATGAATTACAACAAATAATCAGTATGCAACTTACAAACCTCATCCTCCTTAAAAGCATTTCAAAACAACATTTCATTATTTTATCAATTCTCACATCCATCTCATTCAAAAACCATTAACCAAACTTTCAAAATATATCCATACATGCATCCATATGTAAAAGTGATTGAAAACAAATTTTATAAACAAGTTCCCTCAAATAAACCATTTAGTTGTCTTCCCTTGATATATATTAGTGACAATACCTTGATCCTAGATGTCATGACTTTTATGCTTGTTATAAATTATGCTTAATAATATTTTTATTTGTTGTTTTTTTCTTGTACATGAAATTGTTTTCAAGGCTAATTTAGTTTCCTTAGGTCATGAACCGGTCTTTTTACATGAATAATTGATACCTATAATACCACTGCCTAGTTACTTAACTAGTCACAAACCTAAGGTACTTTGCATACTCTTATCTTTAGTCATTTTCTACTTGACGGTCACTTACAATAAACATGTCAATCCCTAACCTACTCACCAACTAAGATATTAGAGTATTTAATTTTTAATTCATGCCTTTGTTTTCATATTTTCTTCATTTATATATTCATTTTATCTAAGGACTTAAGTAATGTATATTTTCAATAATAGTTCAAACAACCATCAAGTCCATCTAGGGGTTTTTAAATTTGTTACTTGCACACATGAACACAACATATAAATAACTCCTCAAGTTAAGTCATCAACCATACTTACCTTGAACTTGAAAGTCTCAATTTCATAATGTGCATCTCTTCATACTTTCAAATTGAACAAAGCTAGCTCATCATATACTAATCATTCATCATAGTTAAATATAATCATAGACATATAAGTTAACTCAACTCAAACACACTCTAAAACCCAAAAAAAAAAAAAAAAAAAAATTTCAAGAAAAATAAATTCAAAAATTTGTTATTGATATTATCATTCATGCAATCTTAGTTCTAACATTTCCTATCACCCAACCTAGCATAGACATTGTCCTCAATGGCAAATGAGAAAAGTAAAACATTAGAACTACTTTCCTTATTTTATGCAAGGTGCCCTTACTTGCTTACACATCTAGATTTGAAACTAAAAAAATTCTCCATAGCCAATACTAATAACAAAACAACTTCAAATAATGTTGTTAAATTATATCAGTTTATATTCAAACCAAAGATATTCATATTTGTTTTTGAAATTAACTCTAGTGAGCTTGAAACAAACTATTTGAACTCAAATACAAACATAAACTCAAACTATGATTTTAAAAATCGACAAACACAAACCTGAACTCGACCTGTACAATCGAAATATGAACATGAACTCGAACTTAAATTAAAAATTTTTTAATTATATTTTACTGATTATTTTATTAATTATAATTTAAAAAAAATATAAATACAAATTATACGTTGAATATAAATATGTACACGAATCTAAACTAAACACATACCAAATACAAATCTAAACTTCACTACAAAAAATTCAATGAACACGAACCTGAATACAAACTGAATCATAATGAATAAATCCAAACACAAACATATATATGTTCATGTTTAGCTTAGCTCGAATCTAGCCCTACATTAGTTTGCAACTAAAAATTAAAAATAAGAAAAACAAAAAACGTAAAAGAGATAACTTGGGTTGCCTTCCAATAAGCACTTATTTGTAGTCAATAGTTTAACTTGATGTTAGTCTTTTTAGAATAAATCATTCAATGGGATAGAGACCTAGCCTTTTCTTCATCCATTATCTTTATAATATTTCAATTGTTACCCCTTGACCACATACATGCCTTTGTCCTCATGATTTATCTTCATAGCTCCTTTAGGATAGACATAAATGACTACGAAAGGACCAATCCCTTGAGCTCTTAGCTTCCTATGGAAGGGTTAACGTCAAGAATTAGAGAGAAATTCTTTTTAGCCAACTTCGAGTTTGTTCTTGGTGAGTTGTTGGTCTTACCATTTCTTTGGTTTGTCTTTATCAATTTTTGCATTCTCATTCCTAAAATCTGTTACTTCCTGGATTATTTCCACTCTATGATATGTCTCTTTTTCTGTAGAGGTATTTTTGAATTCATACACTTTAAAGGTCATTATCTTGTTATTTGCTTTTAATTTTACTACCTCTTCTCTTACATCAATTAGTGCCCTTCCAGTGGCTAAGAACAATCTTCCAAAAATTAAAGGTATTTTGACATTTTTTCCGTGTCCAACATAAGGAAATCTATAGAAAATGTAAATTTATCAACCTTTACTAGTATATTGTCCATGGTAATTATTGGGTACTTAATCAATATATCTGCCAATTGTAGGGATTTTAAGGTAGGTTGTGGTTCTCAAAGTTCCAATTTCTTGAAAATTGACAAAGGCATCAAGTTAATGCTAGCAACTAAATAACATAAAACTTTTGAAAATGAAATAGAGATTATTGTGCAAGGA
Source organism: Anacardium occidentale (assembly GCA_026122585.1). Taxonomy (NCBI): domain Eukaryota; kingdom Viridiplantae; phylum Streptophyta; class Magnoliopsida; order Sapindales; family Anacardiaceae; genus Anacardium; species Anacardium occidentale. The sequence continues at coordinate 66,819 of JAJEJH010000300.1, forward strand.
ATCAAAAAAATCTATAAATCTTTGAGCTTTAGAGGTGATTTGTTCTGTCAGATGGCCAAACATTTCTCTATAAGCTTAACTGTCTCATGTTCCTCTAGTTTTCTCTTATTTGACAAGATCTCTTTTAAAAACTTTACGTAATTTGGCATTTGGAGTCAGGCATTTGCAAAAGGTATGTTGACATGCAACTTTTTAAAGATATTCAAAAGTTTAGCAAATTGTTTGTCCAATTGCCTTTTTTTATTTGCAAGAGGAAATGAAGGTTGGATTTTAATAATCTTTAGCTCAGCTTTCTTCGCAATTGGTTTTTCTTATTGCTTTTCTAGTACTTTGTCTTTTTTCTTGACCCTTAATTTCCTCCCCACTTCTTCATAATATTGCCTTCACTTACTCTTTGCACTTTTTTCCATTTTACACTTATACGTCTATAATTACTTTTTCATATTTTGTGGGTTATGCCCTCTCTTCAATCTTTTCTTATTGTTGTCACTCATTTATGTTTATTTAAGGTTATTCTCTAATATTTTTGCTCATTGAGGTAATGGCCATTATTTATTCTTTAGGATTTCTTTTAATGTCACTTGGTAAGGTCTTTTGAGCTCTCCCAAAAACTAAATTTGCTATTTACCCCATTTACACCTCTAGATTTCTGATAGCAGCCTCTTAATCTTGAAATCTGGTTTTAGCACTATTTATGAATTTTGTCAACATCTCTTCCAAGTTTGACTTTTTCTCCTTAGCTAGAAATTCTAGGTATCTTAATGCATTATGATTATCCCATGAAAAGTTGAGATAATTTCACCACCCAGGGTTGTATCTGTTAAAGTATGGATTATTTTTGTTGAGCCTGTGAAAATTACCAATATAATTAGCATTTTCATGCGAATTCATAAATGGGTTTCCTACTTAACAATCCAACCTTGTATATCCCCCTCCACATAGATCTTAAACTACACTTTCACTTCCATGACCATTATGGTGTTTATTTTCTTGTTTAGTGATCCTATTTAGGCAACCAAGGCATTGAAAGACTCCATTCGATGTACTCATACAACTCTCCTTAGTGCTTTATCAGTTGACCATTAATAACTATTAGAGGTAATTTCTTTAGGTAATTCGAATGCATGTTCAAGTGTTTTTCTCATAAAATTGCCCCATGTAGCTGCTTAAATTAAACTACAGTTAGCAAACATTAAACTATTATAGAAAGTTTGTATCTAAAATTATATTTGTAGACCTTGATGTGGACATTTTCTAAGCAGCTCTTTGTATCTTTCCTATGTTTCATAAAGTGATTCCATATCGAACTACATAAAAGTTGTTATGTCATTGCACAGTTTAGCAATTTTTTATGGGAGGAATAAAATGGCTAGACATCTTTGCGTCATCTCATCCCAAGTAGTGATTAATCCTACAAATAATGAGTTTAACCAATTTTTTGCTTTATTTCTTAGTGAAAACAAAAAAGAATAATCTTAATCTAATGACATCATCTATAACCTCATTTTGTTTGAATGTATTGCAAATCTCTAAGAAATTGGCAATATGTGAGTTTGGATCATCATTGGGTAATCTATTAAATTGACTAGGCATCTGAATCATCTGAATAATGCTCAGTTTAATCTCAAAATTATTTGCTTGTACTACCAGTCTTTTTATGCTTGAAGTAGTCCCCTTGACTATAAGAGTCGCATAATTGATCAAAGATTATTAATTTATTGCTCGATTCGCTTGCTCCAAGGCTGGAGTTGCTACTTGTTGATCGTTTGTCATTGTTTTTCATTGTTTCATCAACTGATGTAAAGTCTTTTCTACCTCAAAATCAAAAGGCTCAGTTGTTAGACTACTAGTCCGTGTCATACACAAGGCAAAAAAACTACAAGACAAACAAGATCAAGTAGTACAGTAAAATAAAAACAAAAAATAAATAAAATAAAAACTAAAATAAATGTCCAAAGTAAAATCAAAATCAGTAGATCTCAATATTGTCTAAGTCGTAATTCTCGGCAATGGCATCCAAAAACTTGATGCGTTAGTTTTAACCTTAACTTTTTAGCAAGTATGTTAAGTCTAAGTAATAAATGAATATATTTCAAGTTGTCATATCCACGAGATTGTGTAAGCAAGTATCAAGATAGCACTACTCTTAACTTTATCTAAATAAACGAATTATAAATTTAAAACTAAAATAAAAACAGAAACAAAGCAATGAATAATTGAATTTCAGTAATTCAATCAAATAAATAATATATGAGAGGATATTAAGACTTAGGATTCACTAATTCATTTTACAATGAGTTTTTTATATAACTGAAGATGTTATGTCATTCATACGATAACAAAACTCTTTAATTTAATTAAATGGCATTATACCCTTCATGCACAAGTATTTAATATCTCTATTATTAGATTACTTTTTTACTTAACCATACATTAAAATAAGATGAAAACATAGAAATGTCTTTGCTACGCATGTGTGAGTATTGCAAGAAATGAGAAGGGGGCTCATCTGATACATTTACGTGCTTGGTCCTATGCCATCATGATAGAATGGATTCATGTTTAAAAATGTAAAAGGGAAATTATTTTAGTCAAGTAATAAATTAATATTATTTATATGTGGTCCACTTTTTTGCCCAAATTATTGAATCTTATGATTTTTTTTTTTTTTTTAATCGTACATCGTAAAGAGGATCACATATTGTGAAGAATGAGAAAGTCTAACAAACTTTATTTCATCTGCCATCAACTGTCATTCCTACCAATAGTCTCCATAGCGGTCCTACAGAACATAAATATAAATCGCTATCGACATTTATTGACTCCTCTATATTTGTACAAGTGCCCCGCCTTAGGACATGCAGCTTTCTGAAAATTCCAACCATGGCTGAAGCAAAATATAGCCAAAAACATATAGCTGTGTTCACATTTCCCTTCACGTCTCATGTCCCTCCTCTTCTTTCTCTCATTCGAAAGCTATCACTGGCTGCACCCGAAGTGAAGTTCTCTTTCTTAAGCACGGCGCATGTTAATGGCTCGTATTTTTCGAATGAAGCTGAGTTTGACAAAATAAAACCCTTCAATGTCGACTCAGGATTACCAGAAGGTTACGTCGGTAAAGGTGAGGGCCTCCCAGAAGAAGAAGTGGAGTTTTTTCTTAAGGCAACTCCTGGGAATTTTCGGAGGGCTATTCAAACGGCTGTTGCTGAGACGGGGTTGGAGATTTCCGGCTTAATCACTGAAGCTTTTCTTTGGTTCGCCGCTGGGATGGCCAAAGAAATACAGGTCCCCTGGATACCGTTTTGGATATCCGGGCCTCAATCACTCCTTGTTCATTTTGAAGCAGACAATCTGAGGCAAAAGTTGGGGATCAATGGTATACTTCGTAATAGTATCTTCTGTTACGATATTTAATTTTATTTAAATAATTATTTTATATTTTTAAGTTTAATTTATTATTTAGTGAATAACTCACAGTAATTAAAGTTTTTTCTATCATCTTACCACTATTGAAAATTATAGGATCTGTTAGTTTATCGGTAGTTTTATCATATTATTTGTATTTTTGCACCTATTTAACATAAGAAAATAGATCGTACAATGGAGAACATCAGAATGAAAATATTAACTTTCCCCAATAAGCCTACCCTGCAGAACTAAGATTCCCTTGAACGACCTGAAATGAGTCCAACTTTTTATCAGTTCATGCCATTTCCAATTTAGGAAAATTTGTTTGTACATTGATGTCAGCGCTGACATTAAACTAAATAATATATTATCTATAGACCTAGTTTTATTGTTCTTTATTCAGCCGATTAATTATATACTTATTGTTTGCTTTCCATATAATTACAGGACCTGAAGATCGAACTCTTGAAATACTTCCAGGTTTTTCCAAAATACGAGCTAAAGACATTCCGGATGGCATCATCTCTGGCGCAATCGATTCACCCTTCGCGTTAATGATGCTAAAAATGGCACAAATGTTGCCACATGCAACCGCTGTGGCCACAAACTCATTCGAAGAATTTGACCCTGTTGTCGTTAACGCACTCAAGTCAAGACTGCCCAACTTCCTCAATGTTGGCCCCTTCATCTTAACATCTCCGCCACCTCAAAATTCTGATCCACACGGTTGCATGGAATGGTTGAACGGCCGAGAAAGATCCTCCGTTGCTTACATCGGCTTCGGTAATGCCGCCGTGCCGCCACCACATGAAATAAAAGCATTGGCTGAAGCACTAGAGGCGAGCATGACTCCATTTCTTTGGTCACTTAGAGGCAAACCTGAAGATCAATTGCCAGAGGGCTTTTTAGAAAGGACTAAAGACTACGGAAAAGTAGTGCCATGGGCTCCCCAGGTACAAGTTCTGGCACATTCTTCCGTTGGTGTTCATGTGACTCATTGCGGATGGAACTCTGTGGTGGAGAGTGTCAATGGCATCGTGCCGATGATCGGCAGGACTTTTTTCGCCGATCAAGGACTACACTTGAGGATGGTTGAGGCAGTATGGCGAATTGGGTTGGAGGTTGAGGGAGGGAAATTCACAAAAGATGGAACAATGAAAGCCCTGAAAGCAATCTTGTCTACTGAACAAGGGAAGATAATGAGAGAAAAAATTGGTGCGCTTAAACAACTTGCCGTTGAGGCTGTAGGACCTCAAGGTAGCTCTACTGCAAATTTCGGAGCTCTTGTTCAGATTATCTCGTCCTAAGATTAGTATATTTGAAATGTTTAAACTTCAATTAAGGAGTTGGTGGTAAAAGTGCTATGCAAGAACCATAAATAAATGAGTAACTCTAGACTGTTTGTATGTGAAAATAACTCCTCCTAGTAGATTAATTTAAACAACAACAATAAATGCTTCTAAGATTCCACCAACCATTCAAATTTCACTAGCACTTAATCTTTTCCACCCACTTAACAGGAAATTTTCTCAAGTTCCTTGCGTACCCACCAACAACCAACCATTGTCTTCACGGGCGGGCCCAAGCTTTTTGTCGAGGAAGGCTCTCCACGTCTCCACCGTTATTTATCAATCAATTTGTGAGAACTAACAAGAAAAAGGTCACCAGACTCTGAACGAAAATCAAATATACAATAATACAAATAATTTTTTATGTGAAAAATCTTTTTAACGTAAAGAAAGCAAAAAAAAAAAAAAAAAACCATGGAAATTCAATAATCTACGTAAATCCATTATCATCAAAAGCATTTATTTTAATCACAATCCACAAAAAATAGTTTACATAAATTTAGAGCTCAATCACAGTTCCCGAACAAGTAAAATACAAGAAGGTGTACAAGGACAGCAAAAGCAACCATGCAATAGCACAAATAATTTTTTACGCGAAAAAAATTTTCATTGTGAACTTTTCTTGGATATATTCTAAAAGCATTCAAATAAAGCATATCAAAAAGCTAACAAAGCTAATAGTAATTAAGTGAAATTTTCTTGGTAGCCTCCGACACAACATTAAAAACCAAGAATGTATCAATTCTATTTAAAATAAGACAATATTATCCTTTAACAATGTTACCATGATATATTTATATTACAAAATTTAACATAAAACAACTCAAAACTAACAAATTTAACTTCTTTAGAGCAAATACACTAACTCTTTCGATTATGTTTTTGGTAGTTTCTTTGGTTTTGGTCTTGCCTCTGCTTCTAGGTGGTTAGTTACACTTGCGGGAATCTGAAGACTACCATTCGGAGGAATTTCTGGCCTCGTTTTCAGTGTTTAAAGTCTGCAGTTGTCTGTTTACTATTCACGGGCACTATTGTGAACAGTAAATTCTGGTTTAAACCCAGAACAGGCTGATTTTTTAGCCTGTTTGAGCTGCGTTTTTATCATCAAGCATTGGTGCCATTGGACTGGGATCAAATCCACTTTTTACCCCTGCATGCATAACTTAGAATTTGTTCTTTCTTCTCACAGTTGGGTTGTTGTGCTTGAAGTTATGGTCCTGGAAAGAGGGCACCAGAACCAGCAGCATGATGCTTTCCTCCACTTGCATGTTCAAGGCTACTTTTTACCCCATCACTTATGGGCTTTAGCAAGGGGGCTCGGTGGCCTCGTTAGCAGCATTTTTATGCATTATGGCAAGGCCTTCTTGAGTTTGCATAGTAAATCTTTTGTGCTGTAATTTTGATGGTAGAAAAAGCTGATATTAATGTTCTTTGAGTATAATCTAGGTCTTTGTCTTTTGATTTTTATTAGACTTGTATATAATAGATTTTTTTTTTTATTTATTTTGTATAGTTTTATATTTTGTCCTTGGTACAGGAATTTTTGTTGATTCTACTTAGTGGGCCAAGGTGATCTCTTTCTTTAGTTTGTAGGCTCAGTTGGCTTTTTGATGACTTTTTCGGTAACCGAGATAAGCTATCAAGTAGTTTGACTTTAGGTTCCTTTTGGGTTCACTTTTGCTTTGTTGGCGAACGATTTTTTTATTACACTTAGGTTATTTCAGGTCTACCCATTTGTTTTTTTCTATAAATTTTACTTATCAAAAAAAAAAAAATACACTAACTCTTGTTATAAAATACTATATTATCTCTTGGTAATGTTATTATGTTATATTGATGTCATGCAATACAACCATAAAAAGTCAAAATTAAAATTCAACTTCTAAAGTGAAGAATGCATACAAGCAATTAAAAAATGTTATACAAAAAAGAAAAAAAAAAACTTTTAAAGTGAAGTCTGAAAGACTAAATTCCTAACTTTGCAAATAAAATCGTGTTATGCCTTCAAAGTTTGAAAAGAAAATGATTAAATAATCAATCTTTTTATTATAGGAGTTAGAGTTGAATGTATAACAATTTATAAATCATGGTGACCATATATTATAAAAAAAAATAATGACCATATTTTAGTATAAAAATGAGGAGATAAAGAATTTATCAATTGGGAAAATAAAAATAAAAATTATAAAAAAATTACAAAAATAATAATAATAATAATAATACTATTATTATTATTATTATTATTATAATAGTAGTGATAGTAATAGTAGTAGTAATAATAATAATATCATTATATTATTAAACAATAATAATAATAAAAATAATATTATTAATATTAATATTAGATAATAATATAATAGAAATAATCATAATAATAAATAATAAAAATAATAATAACATTAAATAATATCAAATAGTAATAATAATAACAGTTATCATCGTAATAATAATAATAGTAAAAATGATAGTAATAAATAATAATAATAATAATAATATTATTATTATTATTATGGAAGAAGATTTTGCTAATGCAAAACTTCAACGAAGACATTCAAGGACATTCATAATTATGGCACTACTAGAGTCATGGAAATCACTTCACATTCCAATTACCATGTCTCCAAGCCCGAAATTAAAATGCTAATATTTATGGTTAAGTAATAAATTAATCAAGATTTATTAAGAAGGAATGCCAATGTGTTCTACATTTAAGTTCATGTCACCGTATACACAATCAATCTCCTCTTTCACACAATAACAAGAACTAATCAATTAAGAGTTTGCTCAGCAAAATTTCAAACCAGCCTAGTTTTCCTATGTACTATTCAGCGTAGTTTATTATAAAATGGATGCAATTAGGTCAAACAAAATCTAATTGAAAAATCTTTGCCAGTTGAAATTAGAAGAAACGAGAACTATCCTGTACAATCTCCGAGAACTGTCCCGCAGGTTTCTCTAATAATATTTCAATTAACTAGGGTGCACAAATTTTGTGGAAAAAATTTTTAAAAATTAAAAAGAAATATCATTAGCATTGCAATAATTTGAATCGAATTGAAAATTGAAAACCATACTAGATTCCAAGATGAACAGACGAGAGGAGAGATCCCAAGGAGAAGACGTGTTCTCATTAACTGTCATCGATGCTCCAATGAAAACAATCGTTCAATGCACTAACAAGTGAAAGATGAATTTGTGACAAGTTGGCCAAAATTTCAAGATGGCTGAGAGGAGATGAGTTTCAACACTGGAGTGCAAAGGAGATGATCTGGAATGTAGAGGAGATGAGCTTCAACGTCAGAGTGCGAAAGAGACGACCTAGAATTAGAAGAGATAATCTATCAAAGGTTAGGACTTTTATTGAAGAGATGGAAGGGCAAGGCTGGATTCGAGCCAAGCTTGGTTTGCCTAAGATAAGTCAAGCTCAACCTCAACTTACAATGCTTCATTGGACTGTAAGATTTAAATTTACATGAACTAAATAAATAACAACCAATCATATTCACATGATATATACATAAATTATAAAATATTAAATTAATGTATTAATTTAGGATCTATAGGAGTACCTAGAACTTTATACAATCTGAATTCATAGTAATATTGAAAATATCTATAATGAAGTGGTTTAATCTTATGCCCCTTAAACCTCTTTATATGACAGTTTTCAATAATTAAAACTATATCAAATTAGTATAGGGGAAAATACTTAGCCAATATCTAGTAGGTTAATGAATCTCCTCATTAAAGATCTAATAAACCTTAAGGTCTATACTAATGTTGTCTATTCAGATTTCATACTAATATTGTCTATTCAGATCATTACTTTCTAGTATGTTGTGTTTAACTTTATTAATCACTTAAGTTCATCTATAAACTAAAATTAGACTATTCAATTACCCAATTGTATTCAAACAAAAATTATAATTAATATTAGCCCACATAAAGAAATTTTCCAACATTCTCTAACTAGGGCAACATTAATTATTTTTTTAAAATATTTTATTATTAAGAAAGCAAAAACAATTTTTAACTTTCGGGTAACCAACATTTTAATTTTAAAGTGACTACTATTTTAAGAAAACAAAATAGTCCAAAAATAAAATTATATTTTAATCAACAATCTTATTAATATGATCACTAATAACGAATTATGACATTATTTATATATTTCATCGACTTAAAATTGTTTATAATCATAATTACAAATAAATCAAATCAATACGAATTAGATTTGAGATTATGGAGAAATAACACTCAATCATGTGATCTTAAATAATGTCATGTCTTTGTCAATCCAATATTTCTTTTTAGGTTGTATGTTTCAAAAGAAATAAGAAAATCCTTTTGCTTCTAATGAAACTTGTATGTTTCAACTTTATTCACGAGATTATGAAACAGAACTCAAGGAAAACTGGATTCTTGAGACATATGTTATATTATAACCATATATATGATCATATATCTATATACCACGTAAATAAAACCTTATAATCATTATAAAAATATATCAATAAAGAAAAGTTGTCATTAAGATCACAAGTTATAAAACTTCCACTAACCTTAAATATCTAGGGATCCCAACCACCTTATGTATTCAAAATAATTTTATGGGTTATAAGTCTTATTCTTTTGGTTAGAAATTTACTTATATCAACTTTACCTTTATGTATTCTTATTTAATATCCTTATTCTTTATGAGGTTCTCAATTGTAAGATATTTTATTTCTATCAATTTCTGTGTATTGGTGGTATTTTATTTAATTAAATTGCTATTATAATAACTAAGGTCAATGTCAAGTGGTCTAAAATATAATTCATCAACCATAAAACTTGAGAAACAATCTCATTGCAAGCTAGCAATTCATTTTTCAAAGGTTGAAGATACTATTGATAATTAATACCTTTCCAAAATATGGCCCTTTTAGTGAGTATAAGAATATATCCAAAATGGATTTTACTTTACCTTGATAGCCACCAAAATTTTAACCTTTTACAGATATCTCATTACAGCTTAAAGCCCCAACATAATAATTAAAATTTGATTTAAGGGGTATCCATAAAGAATTTCAAATACAAAGGTTATACATTAGGTTCATGCATAATTATGCATTTATCAAGCTTCCAATAGTGCTATCATAAGGGATATAAAGGACATTTCATATGGATTCCCTTTCAATCTCATTCTTTAGTCAATGCTTGACACTTAGTTTATCTCATTTCATAACAAACATGACATTGTCTCACAATTCTACATGTTAAGCCTCTTAAACATACATTTCATGTATGTATTTAGAGATAAGTCAGACGAGTCTTAGCATAATAGATCTCAATATCAATGATAAATAACATAACTCCAAAATTGTTCATACAAAAATTCTCAAATAACTATCTTAATCTCGAAAACAAATTGATATTGCTACTATCAACACAAATAACTATACAATAGAGATAAATATACTCCTCTTGATCTTTATATTCCTATATTAATCAAATATGTTCTTTATAAGCCTCACCAATCACTCTATCAAATTTAAGATACCATTATTAAGAGTTTAATTCAAATCATTGGTAAACTTCATAAGTTTGCATGCCAAAAGCTCTTTTCCATATGTGTTAGGTAAAAAATAATTGCACCATATAGGCCTCACTAGTGTAAGATCAATCATCAATTCTTAAGTGAGAACAACTTTTACATTGATATAAGATTCCAAGAATTCAGTAACCTTATTGACTCCCACCGTTAATTCAGTCATAACATTATTATACTTTAAGGACAAAGGGAACTTGAACAAACCAACTTCGTATTTCTTCAATGGTATAAGGATATCACTCTCTATAATGTCTTAACTATATCTTTTAGAATGCTCTAATGATTATGCTATGTCATCTTGATTGTTTTACCCTTAAAAATATTCATCCATATTTGTTTCACCTAATGAAAACTTAATGCATTTTATTGTTGTCTTGATTCTTATAATCATACATTAAAGGTTATAATTGAGTTTTCAACTATGTAATTCTATTATAAAGTCCTAGAACCTTAAAACTTTGGTAAAATCCTTATTACTGTCGATATTGACAACTTCAACTCCACATAATTTCTAAATTTAAATATAAACTTCCTATTACTTTGCCTTCATCTAGTGACCAACTTCATGTTCTAAAGAGCCTTAATCCTTATTTGAGCTATAAGACCAACATTTATTACTGTTGCTTTTTCCTTCATCATTAAGGATTGATTGAGCAACTAAAATTACTATAAAGACTTCTCTTATTCACCAAATATCTAGGAATCAAATACTTTATGAATATAACTCAAACCATATACAATTTGATTTCGCTAAAATTTGATGAACATCTTGGAGTTTTGTAACTTAGACTAAATTTTTATTTCTTTTGACTTATTTTGAATTGTCATACTTTATCCAAACTATTTCAGCTTTTCAAATGTCTTATACTTCTGACCAAGCTTAGTGATGAAATATTTAACAATTATCATTTCAGATAAACCTTCAATGAGGTAATCAACAATGAATCTCCTCATGGTAAACAATATTAGCCTGATGGATTACCCTCACTCATTATAGAAATCTTCTTATTCAATTAACCTATCAACTTTGGTTTTGGGTGATTAATTAACTCATTAGGCCAAATTCGTAAACTTAATTAGTAGTGTAAATTCAGTATCCTATATCTAAAACCGTTTAGAACCTTTACTGGAGTTTATTAAAATATAATGTAACAATGTAATATCATTGGTAATAAATAGCTTTAAAACCTTATAAGCTATTGTATGCGCGGGTTCCTGGCGTATCATCATAACCTCTCATTTGGGTAAAAAGTATGACATGCAATTAGGACCCTTAAATATAAAGTTACAAATAATAGGAGCATATAAGTTTTCATATAAATCTATCTCCTTTGGCTAGATAAACTCCTAGGTTACTACTTTCTTCCTTAAAAATGGAAAAAAAACATAACTAAAAAATCGCAACCTCCTTTGGCTGAATTGAAATTCTCATGCCAATATAATCTTATAATCACCTTATGCCACTATTAATTCAAAACACACAATAACCACTTTTGGGTAAGAAATTGTTTGCATCAAAATGTCTCTTTCATGGAACATAAAGATTTTTACAAATTTCAATGAATACACCACTTTAGTGGTTAAATATTTTAACAATTTACTTCAATTTCTATTAAGACTAAATAATATTGCCAATATTAAGATTTTATGAGATATATCACAAAATTACCTCGAACAATTTTAATCTATAAATATTGCAATAAGTACCTATATTAGGCAACAATAATTGTAGCTTTGAAACTGTGTAAGCCACCTTTATAAATATTCCTAATACATCACTATCAACTCCCCTTTGGGTAGAAAAAATGGCATGCTATTAGGACCCCAAACACAAGGTTATAAAAGTCATAATGAGGACCTTAAGAACATATGATTTTTGAAACAAATATCCCTTTTGGATGGATAACCCTTCTAGACCATTGTTTATCCTCTGCTTAATAGGAAGTACATGTCAATTGAATGAAAACAACCACCTTTAGGTGTATTAGATTCATCTACTATAATATCTCAAGGTTAGAATCTTTTTAGGCTAAAAATTGGGATTAAAAGTGAGATTTTATAATAGAAAATAGAGTTGAGAGGATATGTGACATGTACATGGGTCTTCTTAAAAATATTCTATATGTAACACGGGAAGAGAAGGAAATCTAAGATTTCCTTGACACATAACTATGTGTCTTAGGCACATAAACCATGCATCACAGCCAATGCACTACCATAGATATAGTTATTTTCATCCTTATTACATTTTATTCATCTAGTTTCCTTTTTCTTTCTAGTGAACCCTAGACAAGTGGTTGATAATAAACAACCAATAGCCATAAACAAAAAAAGAGAACAAGAACCAGTTAGAGAGAGAGATCTAGTAGCCATGGCAAGAGGTAAGTGTTTCATTACCTCTTTTACCTTGTTTCATAGCACGAGTTCTCTATTTCATTGGTTGTCATTCTATATGCGTTTTGTTTGATGCTTGATTTATGTATTTAAATGATGAGATGATGAAGTAATAGCATGCTAATGGAGCATTTGCTTGAAAAACTTGGTTAAACATGTAAGTTTATATGTTTAAGCTTGTGAGATATGATTTTTATAAGATAAGTTTGATGGAATAATTATGTTCCTAGGAGATAAATGAAGTTGTGATGATATTTGCCTGAGATTTGTGGTGCTTTAGTGGAGTTTAGCCAAGTTTTGGGTTTTTCAAGTGTGATGTTGCAGAAATAGGTGCTTTGGTGTACAACCATGCAGTCCTATTTCTACAATACCATAACTGTGCATGTTGTTGTGCACGCTTGGATGAGCTTAAGGAATACGACTGTGCAAGTGAGGGTCACAATTATGTGCCTATACCAATTATACATATCTGCATAGGTAGAACATGGTAGTGTTAAGCAATTAGCCTATATGCTAATGCAAGAAATAAACATGGCCATACAACTTCATGCACGACCTTATGTCTTTTATAGCACGATCATATGGTAAGCTAGAGTTGAGCAAGAGATTTACAAAAGCTAACACATTTATACATAAGACCACACACATGACCACACATATTTATGCACGATCATGCATCTTATATTACACAATCATGTTATAGTGCCCGTCGTTATATATTACTATAGACCAATTTTTTTTTTTTTTGAAATATATATCTCTAATATATAGCAGTAGGTCCTATGCTGAATACTTACTGAAAATATGTGAAAGCGGTATTAGAAACATGTGATGGGAAACTAAAACCCACTATACAGTATCCTGAAATAAAACTCATATTTACTATATAATAATAATATCTGAAAACATAGAAGATACTATACATTCCGAATGCATGAGCAATACAAAGCATACGAGCCACAAACATGCTATCTACTAAAAACTAAATATATATACATACATATATAACTAAAAACTCAGGTGGAAACCCGCTCAAGCCATATCCCGCACACCAGTCATTTCACGCTTCAAGCTCAGCTCCCTAAAACACCAACCTGTAAGAAACGAAACTGAGGGGAATGAGTGATAAGTCAGTCAGTAAGCATCTCCTACCTTTACCCTCGGGTAGGCTCTTGACTAAGCTACTGCTGACTGGCTAACTACTATCTAGATGAGCTTAATTAAGTTCCTGATAGCCTAATAGTTTCTTCTAATCCTCTTTTAACATTTATTAATCTTCTTATTTTTCATATTAATTTTAAGAGTTAGAGTACTCTTAGGATTAGCTAAACTCTTTTATTTCTTTACTTCTGACGTATATCGTGCAGCTTAATCTTTCTTTTATTCCTTATCTTACATGTTTCTGGTCTTACTGTCTGTATACCTTTTTATACCAGGTAATATGTATCATAGTATGCTAAAATCATACTATTTACCCTTGAGTCTGTTTACTGAAAATATCTTTCTAAAAACTGTTATTAGGATTTAAAGATCTAAAACACTGAAAAGCTGAATAAAACTGTTTTTAAAATCTCTGTATCTAAAAATACTTGCTATGTTGATCAAACTGATGAATACAATGATTCGACATCCTAACCAAGTGGGTTGAACTATACCAGCGAAGTGCCAGTAAGCTAAAATATCCTGTCATATTAGTCCTTGGACTAGTAAGCTGAAATTTAACTAATCTGATCGAAGTCAAAAAGTTGAAATCCCACAGATACCCTCTCGAATTCACCCTTACTAACTAAGTCAGACATTGGGCTTTAATACTGAAAACTAACGCAAATGCATCACTTGATCCCTTTTCTAAAAACACTGTTTAGCATGCTATGTTAAATGATGTTATTCACGCATGTTATCTTATCAATTCTCTTTTCTTTCTGATTACTGTTTATCTTACTGTTGTACTGTTTTTATAACTTATTAAGCTCATTAATAAGTTTTATATTCTATTATGTTTCTACCAACTTTATCTTTGTTTTTCCTGTTTCTATTCTCTTTCTGTTTTTGTCTTTATTTCTATTTTTTAATCGTAGCATATCACTAGATTACGCTATTTAAGTCTGTTGATGAGTGTTCTTGTACTGATAAGAGATTAAAGTGTGATTCTGGAAAATATCTTATCATTTTTCTCTTTTATTTTCTTCTTCTTTTCTGTATTACTAAAATTCTACTAAAAAGGGAGGGAGTTTATCATTTTCACTAAGTGCACGGGTATGCACTATCGGTCATAGGAGCGTGCATGCAAATGCACGGGTCGAGTAGCCCAACCATGCTAGGTTCTGGAATTCCTATTAAAATCTCATACTTGGCTCACATATAGTCGTGCCTCTTAGGCACACAGTCATGACCCTTACTAAAAGTTGATCGTGCATAGCTCGCATACACGATCGTGACCTTGCTAAACCAGAATGCATCAGTATATGTACACAAATGCATGTGTGTCCATCATGCCCTATTTCGACACCTATGGTCGAAACTCGCAAGATCACCACTAAACCTCAACCCAAAACTCATTAAACTTCAATTAAACATACAAGCATGCAATATATACTGTTATTAGACTAGAAACATGGATCAATCACTAAAATATCCTAACCAAGGAAACACAAACCCATGGAAACATGAAAAAGGTAAAGGAATACTTACCTGTAGCTGCTAAGATCTTCTATCTCTCTATCCTTGGTTGAATCTTGGTTGGATTGGCTACTAAAGTTGATTGATCTCCCTCTCAAAATATTAGAGTTAGCTGGAGAGAAAAGAAAGGGAAAAGTTGGCTAAAATTGGTGGAGAAAAAACATTGGTTTATAACCTAGTAGGCATGCACGGGCGTGCATGGCGAGAAAGGAACACAAGGGTGTGTGTGCAAAGATACACAGTCGTGCTCCTTCCACAAGCTACATATAAAGCCAACAAAAGGCTATTCTACCCTTCTATCTCTCTGAAACTAATTTCTAACTGAAAAATCTCTCTTCTAACCCCGATTCAAGGTCTATAAAGACCATTCTAACCTCGGGATGTTACACTTACGCCAAGACAAAATGTATAGAATAGATTACAAAACATTCTTAAGCTATTTTAATATATACAAAACTTAGTAATATCATGGTATGTCATACTAGTATAATGATCCAAGGATCTAATAAGATGTTTTAAAATAAAAAATCTACGATATTCTAGACATCTTTTAGGGGTAGATACAAGGAAATATCTGAGTTTGCACGCCCATTAGAAAGGGAAACCAACCTCTATTAGAGATGACATAGTTATTGACTAAGCTCGTTAAAGAGAGTATTGATCATGTATTCAATAGATTTCATTAGAATTGAACTTATATAGTCAGAGTATTGAATCTCTATATTTATTAGTATGGCTAGCACGGTAGTTATTTTTAGATATCGTTTTTATGTATATACTACATGTATATATTTAAAATTTTTGGATCATAGCTATTATTTTCAAAAAGGTAGGCCCAAGGCCAGATCTTTATGATTTATAATATTGACATGAATCAGCACACTCATACCATGTCAAACATAACATTTCATAAGAATTAGCACAAGATAACGATAAAGATAAAGATAAGAAAAGAGAAAATACCAAATTAAACATAACGTGACAAGTCACGAAAAAAGACCAAAATAAAAGCTTGCTTGTGGTTAAAGATAGGAAATGCTTACTGAGTGATTTATCACTCACTTTTTTATATTTTTCCTTCCTTGCAAGTTAGTGATTCTTTACGACTGAGTTGGATACATGACGGTTGTGAGTTTGGGATACTATTTTGGCAATAGATAGCATGTTGGTGGCTCGCATGCTTTGTATAGTTTTCACTCTTGTATACGTATATAGTATATATGTATATGTTATATACAATTTGTAGGTACTATATGTATAATATATTTTATAAATATGACACTTAATGATTTTTAGCATTTATGCAGTATTTTTTTACATATCATATCATAATTCTATTTTGCATATTTTAGTTGTGTGTGGGATTCCTATTATATAGTACTAACAGTGACATCTAATGGAAAAAACAAACTATAGCAATACAGTGTTATATAACAAGGATTCTTACATCCACGACTAGTCCATTCCCAGGGCAACACGTCTCAATTGAATGAGATCAACCATATGTGGGTGAATTGAACTCATTCACAACTAATACATTCCCTACAAGTAACCTTGTGTAGTTGTTAATCTGGTTACATGTGATAACCCCCTTTGGGTTAGAAATTACACACATTAAGACTAAAGAACGTATCATTATTGAATGAAAGATTGCATCAGTTTCAATGAATGTTTGGTGATCACTATTCTCATAACTTACATAATCTATTCTTGATACAAGAAAAGAAAAGTTGTCTTAACAAGGATTTTATAAGATATGAAACTTTTTTATCTCAAGTAATCCTTAAATTATTACATCTAATCTAATGAATAATAATAATCTTAACTTAGTATGGTAACTAACCACTCAAGGCAGAGTTGATAACTAAAATATATAGGTGCAATACATTATGCCATAAAATTATTTAAAATTAAATTCATATCTAAATGAAGTCCTACAAGCATAACATACATATCCGAGCACTACCATAATCTCTTTACATGTACTTATGTTAAGCCATAAGTCTTTCATGCACTTTAAGAATTGTTGCTTGCCTTTCTATGTTTTATATTGTGTTCTCCTAACCTTTATTGTGTTCTCACACATGATTACATATCTCTATTGTGATTCATGTAGACACATATCTAATAACACCCCTGAAAACATTTTCACGTTTGCCACATGACTTCAAGTTAAATTTATGTTGCCATGCACTAATACTTTTCTTTATAAGCATTTGTGTGCATCTATGACCATTTCATATACCATATAAAGCTAACATGTTTTATAAAAGCCTTTGCACACATTTGACATTCTTTTAGAAAATCTTCATGTGTCTTTACATGCTTCTAAAAGGTTACACACATTAGAACATGTTAGTAGAACACATTTATGAGCAAAAAAGTGCCTCTAAGTGCTCCTCATGTGCTGCCACGTGCCAATATGCACTTCATTAATTATCACATATCACCACAAGGTTAGAAAAGCCACTTACACAGCACCAGCACTTCTATAAACCCTTCACGTACTTTTATGCACCTTTGGATCCCATTCACACACCTACACGTGCCACAAAAATAGACCTACGTACCTTCATGTTCATTCATGCGCTTACACATGCATTATTATTCAATTTGGCATGTGGATTACTTATGCCAAGATTGGACTAGGTTAAGATTAATACAATTTGAATTAAGGAAAGTGTCAAATGGCCCAGCCCATGGTTTTAGATCAAATTATTTGATCTCATGGGTTGGGTAATTAGGTTAGGAAAACCTGATTTAACTTGTGATATCAAAAACCCTAGCCTAGAAAATTTTCTGTTGTCAACACCCAACATTACCTCCTCTAACCATGATTTTTCTACCTAACTACCATCATCAACTTTTTTGATCGATTCTACACCTTTATGGTCAACAAAGTGACCAGAATCTTACTGTGAAGATGTAGTAATGATTGGAGCTTTGACACGAAAACCCAATGCTTTCCTTAATCGCTCTGACTACAAAATGTATGGTTGGTTAGGTTTTTTGTTATTCATGATCCAAGGCTCCATGTTGGCACTAGATCATGTGATTCTACCACCTTATTCGTAAGAATTGTTTGAATTCTTGTGTGAATATAATATATATATAAACAAAATTTTGGGATTCAAATCAAACCGAAAGTAAATTCAAATTATGAGTTTAATCTACCATGACGAAATTCAATATGAATTTGTATGATAATCGAAAAAAATTGATCCTTAATTCAAGGGTTTGATTTTTCAATCGAAAACCCTAAAATCGAACATACTTTTTCAAACCCTAATTTTAGTAATAAACCTTAATTGGGTTTCCAAGAAAACCCTAATTTTAAAATTTAAATTCTAATTTAGAATTATCCTTATTTTCAACGTTTGATTCTTAATTCTAAAGTTTGATTTCTAAATTGAAAATCCTAAATTTGAAATTGAATCTCTAATTCTAATTTCAATTTTGAATCCCATTCAAATGAATTTTAATTGGATTTTCAATAAATGCTAATTTTGAATTCTAAACCCTAAATTTCAAATTCAATTCATAATTGAGAATCAATATATTCTTATTTTAATTTCAATTTTTTAGATTCTATAACCTAATGCATTTGACTTTGATATCACGTGTAAGATTTAATTTTACATGAACTAAATAAATTACAATTAATCCTATTCACAAGATCTACGCATAGATTATAAAATACTAAATTAATGTGGATTTGTAAAAATACATGTAACTCCATACAATCTGAATCCATAGTAACATTCAAAATACCTACAATAAAGTGTTTTGATCTTCTACCTCTTAAATTTTCATGTATGACAACTTTCAATAAGTGAAATTATATCAAAGTGGTTTAGGGAAAAGGGCTTAGCCAATATATAGTAGGTTAATGGATCTCCACTTCAAGGATTTAATAAAACTTAAGGCCCACGCTAATGCAATCTAACCAAATCATTACTTTCTAGTGTATTGGTCTTAACTTTATTGATCATTTAAGCTCATCTATAAACTGGCATTGGACTATTCAATTACCCATTTTTATTTAAACCAAATTTATAATTAATGTTAATCCAAATAAGCATATTTTCCAATATGGATGTCTCAAATGTCCAAAACGATATTGTTTTAATTTATTTAAACAATTTTCATCAACTTGCACAGCTTACAAGTCAAACTTATTACAAGCTTGAGTTCAATAAGCTGAACTCGCAAATTTCAAGCTCGAGCTCATAAAATATGAATTTGTTTTGGGCTTGTTGAAATTGAGTTTAAATTTAATTTCAAACTAACTAAATTCGAATTTGACCTTACGAAAGGGTTGGGATTGCAAACAAGGTTTATATATAAATGATGTTTGCAAATGTTAGAGTTTTAGCTTATACCAAGATAACAAATTTAATAACCCATTTTCATAAATAAGAAATTGAAAGATTTCGTTGAAATTGTTCGTTTGAAAATTTCCTGAAAAGCTAATCATAGGTTCTTTTCTCCATCGAAATCATAGGGACGTTATGCTCATTACTAAACTTGTTGAAGAGATGAAATAGAACCACAGTATATCTTTTTTATCAAAGGTTGAATCAATCTTCAGAAGAAGAATTAGGCCAAAAAGTAGGATACATTCTGGGAAAATAAAACTTTCATCGAAGAGAAGCAAATGAAAGGTTTTCATAAAAATTTTTGTAGAATTGAATATGAAGTTTTCATTTTGTACATGCCAAATCATGAATTAGTAACTGCATCCAATCTCCAAAAAAATCCCAATTGTTTCGAATTTTCTATTTTTGGAATGGAATATTAGTTTGAGGATAGGCTAGGACTTACCCTTACAAACACCTAAATTCACTCTTGATTGTCTTTAAACATAGAACTTAGCTTTACACTTATCAGTTTGCACATTATTCTCTCACTAACATTTCAAGTTAATCAAATCATTGAAGTGAACTGTTCATTTGATAATATTAAAGTTACTACTTTGATTTCCTTTCACACTAAAATGATTGATAAAATGGGAATTGAATTGTCTTAAGTCGTTTTTACAATTATTTTTTAAATGTTTTAAAAATTTTGTTTACTATTCATTAAACATTTTAATATTTCATTAAACTTATGATAAATTTTTTGAGATAATTTTAGCTAATCTTCTTGTTTAAAGATAGTTTTATCAATCCCAAAAAGTAATGAAAGGATTAACTATGCTATAAAAATTGAACTAAATGGGATTGAGAGTGTAATTCTGTGGAAAAGATTACAAGGACAAATATATTTTTATTGTGATTTGCCTCACTACTCAAAAGTCTATCTATGGCTATTTTATTTACTTCTTTATAAATTGCAGCGGAGTATTAATATGAGTTACAAAATAGTTTGTAACACTCACATATATGTTTCAAGGGTATGATTGTCCTTTTACATATATATGTAACTTAAGGTTTAAGTGTTAACATTGAATGTGTTAAGTTGATGAACAGTTGTGCATAAGGGCATAAATATCATTCACCCAAAGCCACATCAACAAATTAGGAAATTTGTCACATTGGATAATTTTAAGTAGCGAATAATCGTGCATGGTCAGATGCACACCATGCAACATGTTACAGGATGAAAATTTATGAAAGACATGTTATCAAATGTTATGGGATCATTATCCTATAATATCAGAGTTTATATATAATTATCCTTTGTAAAAGAGTTACAGAGAAAGTTTGACTGGGTGACTTGTCCAACCAAGATCTCAATGATTAGATATGTTTTCTAGTGAAATTCTAATAAGGAAAAGTGATCAAGCAACCATAAAATCATCAACATAAGCAACCAAGGTAGTTCTTGTTATTTATTAATATTCAATATTGATTTTACATGATGAACATTCAATGTTATAGTTTAAATGATGTTCACATGTTATATTAACCTAAGTTAATGATAAAATTGGTAGTCAGATTTTCTTGATTTAGTATTTGACTATGACTAAAGTCTAAATGTTGATATTGTTGGTTATATGCATCTAGATTTCTGCATAGACATATCAAAGTAAATATAATCTATTGATTGGATTCAAAGCTTAAGAACATAATCGTGTTAGATGAGATATGCAAGGTCGATGCTACCAATAAAACTTGTATATTACTATGAAAAACATGTATTGCTTAGAATATTGAAATTTATTTGTTTGTACAAAGAAAATTGAGATTATATTGATATCAAATTTATTGGTTTTCAATTCTTGAGTTGTTGTGTGAAATAACTTAAATCAATTGTGATTATCTTGGCTTTATTAATATTTTAGTGATTAAATATTATTAAAATAGATATGTGGAGAAAAGGGATATGAAAACGGATATGTTTATGGGTTTTTTTGGTCTAATATACATGATTATATATGCGCATCACACATGTAGGAGAATATGGAGGTGGAGTTTTTGGTGATATTTATCTTAAGTATGCTAAGGGGTAAATGGTATTTGATGTATACTTAGTTTGACATGTGTATCAGCTATGGTTTGTTCAAATGATATTTCTCATATGTTAAGATTATTGATATTTTATGTGATATGTGAGCCATATATGGTAAGGGGTTAATTAAAATTTTCCGTTCATGTGACTTTAGGTAAGCATGTGTGCCACACATAGTGGGACCATATTGATATTTTCTAATTTGAAGTGTTAAGATAATTTCCTACAGGGGATAATTGATCTTTTTCAAATAAGAAGATATCGAAAAATCGTTACTTCTATTATTTATTATCACCATAAGTGACTAAGAACAAATTATATTAATTAATATACCAATTTGGTAAGATTTAATTTGTTTTTATGAATATGACACTTGGATTTTATGATATTTGTTGATCATTTTGATGATAAGTTTAAATATGCTAATTTGTCGAATTATGACGTAGTTAATTGCCAAAATTGGATAAAATTTTATTTTATAAGTCTTGCCCAAATACACAATTGTGTATTTTAGACACACGTCATGTATCTTAAACATACGCTCATATGTAATTCATTTTACGAGCATGCTTACTAAGTCATCACTTCATGTACTCTAACTGTGCTAAGTTTTTTTCCTCTAAGCCTCTTTTCAAATTTATCATACACGATAGTGCATCATAAATGCACAATCATGTTTGAGTGTTTTGAGATCATACACAAGCAAACTTATCTCATACGTGCATGGTCAAGATTAAGTCAACATAAACCATGGTCAATCTTTCGCTCACTCTCGTGTACATCAAGATTAATGAACAAAAAATGTCATAAATATCAATAAAAAGCCAATATGCAAGATAACTGGGTATACTAGTTTACTATATCTATGAGTTTTCAAATATTGAAAACAATTTTAAAGCGCATTTATATGTAGGCCGATTTCAAACACATGCCAGTTTCGATCCCTATTTTGAACTATGAGGTGGTAACTATATATTAACAATGGGATTAGCTTAGTCTAGGGTGATCATACACATTCTAGCTTTCTTATTTCCTCACATTTAAATCATTATTGTGGCATTAATTATAATTAAGCTAATCACCTTATTATGTAAACTAATTCTCAACCTTTACAAGACGCAAGTAGCAACAAGTAGAAGTAGCTACTTGACATAAGCTTCATACAGATCCTACAAATTAAAAAAAAAAAAAAAACAAATTGAAGGATAGGGATATCTATCTTTCAAATCGAATCATCATTACTAGCTTAATTTTGTCTAAAACATTGCTTGAATTGACCGATTACTTTGTGTAACCACAACTTCATAATCAAAGGACTTAGATTATACGAAACGCGTTTTACCTTTCTATATATATATATTTCAAATCATTGAAGCTACTTGTTTGTTGCTTTGTGTTATATTTATATTAATACGATTAACGTCAAAAACATCTATATATTATATTGTCATGAAATTATGAGAAAAATAAAATTCAATCATTTGATGAGACTAATTTGTATACTTTATATTAAAAGTGTAAAATATTTATTCATTGCTTTGTGTCATAATTATTTTAATGTGATCATGCTAAAGCTGCCAATATATTATATTATTGTAGTATTGTAAGAAAAATAAAATTCAATCATTTAATAAGACTAGTTTTATAAATTATGTTGAGAATGTGATTTATTTGTTTATTGCTTTGTGTCATATTTTTTTTAATGTAATCTACATCAAAGACATCTATATATTATATTATCATGAGATTGTGAGAAACTCAACTAGTTCAATTATGTATTAATTAAACAATCACACTAAATAAATAAAATTTTATATCAATTAGTTGTCAATTCTAAACAATTTAATTACATATTTATTAATCTAGAGATATAAAAATTGATAAATATAAATCATCTATATATGATAATTAAAATATAAGTAAAACTCAATAGAAATAATAGAAGAAAACTAAAATCAATTTTACTATAATTTCTAAATAATTTTTTTTGAAGAAAATTGTTCAGTCCCCTTAAGATCAGGATATCAAATACACTTCGATTGACCTATTTAAATGTTCTTGTAGTCCAAGTTTTGTTAAATAGAAAAATAAACTAGCTTTTGTTTGATTAACAAACTAACGATCAGATGCATTATTTTTACTTCTCTTTCTATCTGGGTTTTATATTCTTTATTTTTAATCTTATTTATATAATTTATTGCAGGTTTAACAATTTTTTATTAAGTTGAGGTATGTAATATTGAAAATTTTGTTAAATTTTCTATTTATATAAATAAGAGAGAAACAATTATATAATATATTTTTATGATCAATGTCTGAGACATCTATATATCATATTATTATTGATGCATTATAAGAAAATTAAAATCCAATCATTTAGTAGGACTAGTTTGCATGAATTCTGTTGAAAGTGTAATCCAGTCATTCGTTGATTATTTTATTTTTATGATATGAATATAATTAGAATTTGATGATAATCTGATTCTTATTTAGAATCGGATTATAATTGATTTGTGATGTTAAAGAATTATACATTGATGTTGCATTATGAGAAAAAGAAAATCTAATTATTTGATATGGCTAGTTTGTATGAATTATATTGAGAGTGTAAAATATTAGTTTATTACTTTGTGTAATATTTTTATTAATGTAATCAACATCAAATACATCTTAATAATATATTGATGTTGCTCTATGAGATCAAAAAAATCTAGTCATTTCACAGAATTGGTTTGTATGAATTATATCAAAAGTGTTCACAGGCTTTATCTTAAATACGTGATTGCATGACTTAATGATGTCGTTATCCTAGGTTAGAACAGAGGAAATATGACCAATGTCGCCAGTGGATGTATAATAGATTTACCAATAAGAGGACTTTAAGTATGAATTTCTTAAAAGGGTTGGATCAATATTTTACTTTTGTTTGTAGTCATCCTAAATGTATAAATGACCCAAGAATTAGGTGTTCTTGTATATGTTGTCATTTTAGAGTATATAAAGAAGTTGACGAGGCAAAGAATGGCATCATGAAGTATGGTTTTGTCCAAAATTACTAAGCATGGGACTAACATAGGTAACCGTATGCCTGAGTTAATTTTCAAAGTGATAGAGTTGGTTTTCATTAGAGACAAATGCAAGATCATCAAATTTGTATCAAACCATGGTGCTAGATGTTATTGGGCCAGAGTTCAATTCAAATCTTGTAGAGGATTCCCCAAATCCATCCATACAAAAAGTGTATGACATGTTGAGTGTTACAATGCAAAACTTATGTCCGAGAAGTTCCCATTCTCAATTATTGGTTATGACAAGGTTATTGAGTATTAAGTTTGAATACAATATAACTAATTGGTGTTACGATGTCGTGACAAAGCTTATGAAAGAGGCTTTACTAGAAGGTAACATGATGATAAAAAGTTTTTATGAAATAAAGAAGTTAGTTGAGGTTTTGGATTTACTCGTTGAGACGATTCATTATTGCAAAAATAGTTGTATGTTATATTATGGTGTTAATTTAAACAGACACAGTTGTAAGTTATAAATTTTATGACTATCCAAAGTATAAATGTTCCAAAAGAGGGGTTTTTACATGGAATAAGGATGTACCTTTGAAGTAAATGTATTATTTTCCTTTAACTTCATAACTCTAAAGATTGTATGCCTCAAAAGCCACTGCAAAGGAAATGAGATGATATGATAAGTCTAAGAAAATAAGGTCACTAGTTATCCCTCTAATGCTAAGGCTTGAAAGTATTTTGATCGCATGCATCTAACCTTCACATCGAATAGTAGAAATGTTAGGTCAAGACTATGCACTAATGGTTTTCAATCGTTTAGTCAGTTAGGCCAATAAAATTTTTCTTAGCCAGTTATTGTTAAAAAATATACTTAGTGTCATTAAGACGAGAAAGGCAAAACATCTCGTCCTTTGACTGATATAGATAAGTCAATACCCCAATTTTAGAGGCCATCAAATACACCACCACCCATACACATGCAGGACCCTGACACAATAGAGGGTGGCAATACAGGCTACCACATGCATATAGATTATAAATTTGAAATTAGCCTACTAGGAAATGACTCATAAATTTTGTAACATCCCAAGATTAGAATAGTCTTTTAGGCCTTAAATTAAGGTTAGAAAAGAGATTTCTTCAATTAGAGAGTAGCCTTAGTGAGTCAGGAGGGCAGAATAGTCTTTTTAGAGGCTTTACATGCAGCTTATGAAAAGAGCACAACCATGCATCTCTAGACACACACCCGTGCATCCATTTTCTATCATGCACGCCTGTGTATCTTATTGCACGCCTCTGTATGCCTATTGATATATAAAATAGTGTTTTTCCTCTACTTATTTTAATCAATTTCTCACATATTTTCTCTTTCATTTTCTTTAGCCAATTAACCAAATTGACAAGGAGATCAGTTAGCTTTTAGTAGTCAATCCAGGTAGGATTTAGCCCAAGATAGAGAGATTGAAGCCATTAACAGCTCCAGATAAGTATCTCTTTAACTCTTTCTGTATTTTTAGAATATATAGACTCCTAGATAGATTATTCATTAATGCAAGTATGTTTTCAATTTATTAGCATGATTATAAGATGATGATTATGATGATGAAATAGAAGAGAGATTTAGAGGTAGAAGCATGCTTAGTGCCCCTTAATGCATATGTATATGTGTTTAAGGGTTTAGAAACATGTTAGATTGATTTGGCTATTATTGATAGGGAAAATATATTTATAGCAGTGTATTTTGCATGAATATATGTTAGAATTAGTTTAATTGAAGACTAATAGAGATTTGGATTGAGATTGGAAACATAGTTGCCAAAACAGAGTAGTATGAATACCTGTGCACCTAATGGATGCATGCCTATGTAGTCTTGTTTCAGTAGGGTCACAATCATGTATGCAAGTCATGTACGACTATAATTGTAAAGGGTCATGACCGTATAGGTTAGGGTCATGACCATGTGTTAGCAATAGAGAAGAATATGCAAAATTTCTAGAAGCTAGCATGGTTAAGCTACACGACTGGCACATGGTTGTATGCCTTCATGCATGCTTGTGCGTCCGATCATGCATGCCCATGCACTTAGTTAAAGTTTTAGAATTTTCAAAATAAGCATGGATTAAGTAGTGAATCACTAATAAGAACCCAGATTCAGTAGATAATTATTAATAATAAAACATGTTAAGCATTATAGGTAGAATAACATAAGAAACAACAACTTAAAAATTAGATTAGATAAGAAGAGGAAAAAGAGACACAGAAAGTTATAGTTGAGAACTCTTTAGATCAAAGAGTAAAAAATAATAAGATAAAATATTTTTTCAAAATCATAGATTCTTATACAAGTAAAGAGAAACTCAGTAATAACCTAGAAACAACTAAAATAGTCAACAAAATACAATCAGAGAATAGATGGGATACAGGAAAATAGTTATAAAAACAATATAGAAATATACAGAATAGAAAACTAATAGATACACCACAAAACGTAGAATAACTTACATAGAACTTATTGACAAGCTTAATAGGTTACAGAAACAACACATCAGTAAGAGCACATAGAACAGAATTATAACAACTATATAGTTATACAGAATATAATCAAAGAAAGAGAAATAATAAGATTATATACATGATATGCATTATATGACATGACATGTCAACTTAGTGTTTTTAGAAAGGGATCAAATGATCTACATACATGTGTTTTTAAAGTAAAAAGATAATAATCTAGACATCATTTTAAAGGTGAATACGAGGGGGTATTTACGAGTTACACGGCCACTAGAAAGAGAGCTAGTGCTACATTTATATATGTTGGTATGCATCTGTATGCTTGCTAGAGAGGGAGCCAACATCATATACGTTGGTGTACAATTGTATGCTTATTAGAAAAGGATCCAACATAGTTAGATTGATACATGCACTGATGTGTATCAGTTATTTAATTTCATCCTATTTATCTAGTGTTAGGAAGTTGATGATTCATATGGTTAGGTGTTGAATCCATGTATTCATTAGTCTACGCAGCATAATAGGTATCTTTAAATACCTAGAGTTGTCAGATACAAATTTTATTTAGTATTTTTAGTATTTTAAGATCTTTGGAACCCAATAATATTTTCAAAAAAAGTAGTTTTAGAAAAGATGTCTTCAATAAATTAGCTTAAGGCCCAACTATGATTTTCAATATCATCAAACATGATTTTAACATAATCAGACATGATTTCAACATACTTTATATCATATCATACATAGCATAAGAACAAGTAAAACAGAGGAACTATAATGTATGTCAATAAAATGACAGATAAACTATTAGATAGACTGATAATTAATAGTATAGTCAGAATATGTGATATTAATAATATGATTACATATAGAATAGCAGATATGAGACAGATTACACTATTATTTAGAATATGACATAAACAAAACAGCCAAAAAAGAAACAAGTAAGATAAAGAATTCAGCTAAGATAAATCAATTAAGGCTTAGAAAGAATCATAAGTATAGTTAAGCAAGCACAACCTAATTAGTTAAATAGCTTCAGTAAAAACCTTAATCAATATCAAAGTAAAAAGAGAAATTAGACAGATCCTCATGACCAATCATAAGTATTACAGCAGAATAGACGTATTAGCTACCTTCTAACTTAGAGAAGGAAGATAGTGAAGTAAGAACAGAGGTGATAGAGTGTTAGACCCGAGGATATAATGATTTATACTTTGTTGTATACATATATCCATAAACATAATTATGGCGAGGTATGAGTTAAGCCTCTAAAAAAATGAAATCTAAAGAGTATGTGGAGAATATAGCACAGTTAGATAGCTAAGATAATCTAATTAGTTAGAGACAAAATGTCAAATAAGAAGTAGCCATATATCATACATAAAATGAAAGAGGAACTTAGTTAAGAATCTAAAAGACCTCCAAAGTGTGTTAGCTTATAAAGACTAATAAAGAGAGAAAATATGATAATGAATATTAGAAAAAAAAAAATTAAGTGAGTTAGTTCTAGATAAATTCTTTTCATGCTAAGTCGTATAGGTATACTTATATACATACTTATGACGAAGTGTGAAGTAAAATAAAAGTAGTAAGATAAGCTAGAATAGAAGAAAACACTTACTTAACCAGTTGAGGACCAAGTTGGGTCTGTCAATTTAGCAGTAAGACTAGTCATAGGCTAAATAGAGTTTATGCAACTCAGTATGTAAAAAAGGTAAGAATTCAAAATAGAGAAAGCCTAGAGCTAGAGCAGAAGAAGTTATTAGGCTATCAGGAACTTACTTGAGTTCTTCAAATAGTAATTAGCCATTCAGTTAGTCTACCCAAGGATAGACATAATAAATGTTTACTGAGTGACTTGTCACTCATCCCTTTCAATTTTTCTTTCTTGTAGGTTAGCATCTTGGGGATCTGAGTTTGAGCACAAGATAGCTAAAGAGTAAGATACAACTTGAGCAGGTTTTCACCCAATGTTTTCAGTTATATATATATATATATATATATATATATATATATATATATATAGTTTTCAAAGATATAGCATGTTAGCTCGCATGCTTATATTGATCATGCGTATAGGATATACAATATCATTTTTGTTTTCTGATACTAATCATAGTAATAAAATATAAGTTTTATTTAGTATACTATATAGTGGGTTTTCAACATACCATCATGCCACATTTTTTTGCATAGCATATATATTTTTAGTAAGCAGTTATGTAAGACTCCCATTGTATGTATTAATAAAACATTTTCTTAGCATAATATTTATAATACTTATCAAGAATATAATAATAAATTATACTAGTATAGTAATAGTAGTACATATGGCAGTGGGTGCTACAAATTACTAACCATGACACTTCATTTTCATTTTTATTTTAACATTTTCAATTATAAATGTTGCCTAATATGTATTGTTTTTACAGGATTGCTATCCTCTATCCAAGCTTAATTTGTGGCTATCAAATCAAAAGGATTTTTAAGGAGAGAATTAAAATTGGAGGCCCTTTATGGAAGCATGTCATTTTAAAGACTAGGGAATTTTATTAGATGAAGTTTAGGTAAAAATGGCATCAAAATATATAAATAGGTTTGATAGACCCAAGTTTGTTTTGAATTTTTAGAAATATTTTATATATGATTAGAATAGCACATATCTAGTACATTGGCTTGGCAAAAGAAGGCAGAGAAGTGTTATAAAGGCATGCTTGTTTACATAAGGAAGGTAAATGATAAGAGGCCTTGGTACGTGCCCAAGGAGGTCTAGGTTAAATTCAAAGAAGATTGGAACAAGATCAAATTTCTCTATATATTCGAACAAAATAGGCACAATTGATAGTTTGCATTGGTGAGCGAGGGTACATCAAGACACACTTGTGTCTCTCAATTGCAATGATAAAACATACCATGAAACTAGTTAGTTTAAATATGTTGTAATTACCATATTTTTATTACTTTAAATTTATATTATACTAGTGTAAAGAATCCTTCTAACCATTTAATTTTCCAAATTGCCAAGCAACGTGAGTGGGGTAAGCTACTGACAACTAATGAAGTTTACGAATACCTCCACACCATAGAGCACAATAGAGAAAGGTGGATCAATGAAAAGTCATGACATATTTATGTAAATATATTATTCTCTTGTATGTTTATGAATGTCTCGTAATACGTATACAAATGTGTCACTCAAAGTTTACTTACGTTAATTTTTTTTTATTAATATAAGAAGAATCTCTTCTCTTGCAAGACCATATGTCATAAACTAGTACTAAGTCCTAACAAGCTGATGAGGATGTGTTGTTCTTCAAGGCAACAAGAAGGCTTAGAAAGAGTAGAGTCTACAAATTACATTTTCAAGTCTCTATATACATTGGGGACTGTATGTGGAGTTCATCGTTTGCAATGTTAGGAAATGTTTTAGATATTGATGCACAACTCATTTCCATACATCAAAGGATGAAAGAGTAAGAAAGAGCTTTACATGATCGACTTGAATGAGAAAGATTAGCTTTGCAGAAGTAATTTTAAAGGCAATTGGGAGTTGAACGATCAACAATGCAAGCAATGATTAGAGAATAATTGCAAGCATCACTAAGGGAAAAGATGCTCGAAAAGATATAACGACAACTCCAAAGTTTATCAACCCCTCCTTAGGACACACACTTTATAATGACTCTCGCCTCCCAGTGATACCTCATGAAATAATTTAAACTATGTTTAAATTTAACAATTTATTGTAACAAATTATTGCATCATTTTTTTTTCTCTAATCGAAGACATATTACTAGTTTTATTATAAGTGTGTTACATTGTGAGTTTAATATTATTAAATAATTTTGAATTCTTTTAATCACATTTTTGTGTTTTTGATGAATTTTGTATACATTAATTGATAATATTAACATTGGATTAGAAATGAAATTGATTAAAAATAAGATTTGAAATTGTTATAAGGAAAAATTTAAGTTAGATTATCATTAAATTGGTGTTAGAACAAGTTATGGATTAGCATCAGATTTGAATCAACAAATATTTGTGAAAAATTAGCATCAGATTGATTTATGAAATTAAAATCAGACACAAATGCAATAAATTATTTTTATTATATAATATTAATAAATTTAATGTCTTTAAAGTATTTATTTTTAAGCATTTAATAACACTTTATTATTTAAACTTTAAAAATTATTTTTAATAATTGGTTTAGTTATGTTAAGATTATTTGACTATAATGGTATTTAATTTTAATTAATCAAAATTTTTTAAAATTTTGAATAACTTTTATGCTATAGTGTTTGTTTTTTATGTATTGGATAATATTGAAAAACTTCTATGATAAAGATAGATATTTTTTAATATTATTTGGATTCATCACTATTATTGAACTTAGGAATAATTTATTATATTTATTGTAAGTGATTTTTTGATTTTTTGAAAAGGACATTAATGATTTCAAATTTGTACAAAATAAATAATTTTAACTTATAACATATTGAAGCACTAGATGCATCGCTCGTGACCAAGTGACATAGTTATCGATAGTGAGAAGATCAACTACTAGTGTAATTGTCTATGTTGTCTAGCCGATAAGGATTGTTTAGGTCATTGAAATTTAAGGAACGAGTTTGAGAGTCTTAGTTGTCAGAGACATTAAAGCTATAATCGGTACTTTTTATGGCCATTGTAGATCAATTCCACTTTGATACCATAGTTTATCCCTCTCCGATAAGTGATTATTTAGTGTGAAGTTTAGTCCTTTTGGATTGTGGTGTGATTATTTTACGGGCCAAAGGACTTATTCCCAATCATAGTTTGATGTTTGCCCAAAGTCCGACCTTCAAAGATTGTAAAATTCAAAACCTCTTACATTGGTCAAATTTAGTCTTAAATCTAATTGTGAAAATTTTATAAAATAAATTTTATATATGTATAAAAATTTAATTTTTTTTTAAATTTAAAAATATATTAAAAAAAATTTTTAAAATTAAAAAATGAAAGCAAAACCTAACAAATTTTATCTCAAGTTTCTTTTTTAAAAAATTTTATATTTAAAAATTATTTTATAATTTTATTATAAATTTTTATTTTTTAAAAAGATATTTTAATTGTTTTATCACAAAAATAAAAAAAATTAGTTGAGATTTAATTAAAAAGTAGAATTTTGAATTTTATAATCTGTTGAAGATAGGATTTTGGGCAAACATCAAACTATTGGTGGGAATAAGTCCATTGGCCATATTTTACGTTCAAATAGTATTTGCAACGTCCATTTCTGAGTATACGCTTGTGCTAGTGGAAATATCACAACAGTTGTTCACCCAAACAAACCGAAATGGTTTTGTTTGTTCGTCATTCGACTGGATCAGCTGCTCCCTTGGCGCCAGTCTCACTGTTCCCTTTTCAACTTCTAAAAGATCAAAAACAAATTAACGGCGAATCCAAACAAAACCATTAATAACTCTCCTCCCTTTCACTTTTAACTATTCACTTCTTCGCAATCATTTTCTCCGCATGATAGCCTTCAATTCCCCGCTACACCAAACTGTGTCGATCCATTTTTTGAATCTCAGTCTCGGCCGTCCGTTCGATCACCTTTCGAAACCTAGACTGACTGCTGCCTCCTCCGCCTCTCCGTCGTTGTTTTCGGTGGATCGGAGTCTGAGTAACGGTAACATGGAGTGGCTTCTGAGGATGAGATGCCGCTGCGTCAAGGATCGCCGGAGTAAAGTTCTTAAAGTGGAGGCCGACAGCGGCGGCGAAGACATCTTCAGTGCCGTCTACGACAAACCGCCGCCTGAGCATCTTATTGTTATGGTTAATGGACTCGTTGGCAGGTTCCACTAATTTATTTCTTTACTCTTATTTTGTTTTCTGTAGTGAATTTAAGTAGATTACTTAAAATCTTGGCTAATATATTTTGAATTTGATTTTTTTAAATTTTTTTATCTTATTTATCTATGTATTTGTCTATGTTGTAGTGCGGCGGATTGGCGATACGCTGCTGAGCAGTTTGTGAAGAAGATTCCAGATAAAGTGATCGTGCACCGTGAGTGACTTTTATCTTTTGTGTCCGCTTATGTACATATTAAGAAGACTATATGGGTTGAAAATTACATCAAGATTATATATGTGTTAGAATGAGTCGGTCGGCAATTTTTAGGGGAATTTGCGCACTGTTTTTAGACTATAGGATAAAAGTAATTTTGGCAGTTGGAAATGAATCTAGCATGCAATTTATTTAAGACATACAGTTTGTAAAGATGTGCGTGAGAATGCAGCTTTAAGTGTTACACTGTAAAGTTCTTACTTTTACTCGATAATTTGGTCAAGCTATGTGTGTGTGTTTCTTTTTGGCAACATGAGTTTAACTGTAGTTATCTGGTCATTGATCTGCGAAGTTAAGAATTCATTTTAATCCCAGTACTGATGTGCTAAACGTTTAGTTATATGGTGTTGATGAATTTCAGCTCAGCAATCAGTGGACTCCTTTCTTTTCTTCTTTTTGTCTGTGTTTAGCTTGATTATTGAACGTAATTATTTCTGATTAAGTATACTCTGAGCAGGCAGTGAATGCAATTCTTCAAAATTGACATTTGATGGCGTTGATTTAATGGGTGATAGGCTAGCTGACGAGGTATTTGGTAATAACAGTTTGATCATTCATCTTTTGAGGGAGGCATAAATTGTTGAACTCCTATGCACAACAATTTCCTGGATTTTTTTTGACTAATTAGTAATTAGAGATACTCTTCATGTTAGAATTCATTCAAATTTTTAGTTCTTCATCAATGTCTAAATCTAATGCAGGTAAGGCGTGTAATTAGCCATAGGCCTCAGGTACAAAAGATCTCCTTCGTGGCTCATTCTTTAGGGGGTCTCATTGCAAGATATGCAATTGGGAGGCTGTATGAAAATTCTCCAAAATTAGACTCCACAGGTATTTCTAGGAATTCCCCAAGTGAAGAGCAGAAAATTTATTCTATGCAATCGCTTGAGCAGCCTTGCGAAGCTAGAATTGCTGGACTGGAACCCATGAACTTCATAACGTTTGCAACTCCACATCTTGGTTCAAGAGGAAACAAACAGGTAGATTTTGCATTCTCTTACATTCTATCCTTGATAGAATGCTTCTATTGTATTTTGCCATTTTTTGTTTAATTAAGGGTTTGAATTCTTGGTCATAATGCGATAGGGAACTTTCTAGATTTACAAATTACCCAATCAATGACTACCCACAATCAAGCATACATCAACTGTAAACAACAAATGAAGAACAAGTATAATAGTAAAGAGCAACTCTGTCAACTGCTTATATTGATAACTATCAGTCATGAAAAATAAGCAACTCCAAAATGGACATAAAAGCCGTAGCTAAAATGAAAACAAGTAACTAAAAGAAAATAAGAATCCCAATACCAAGACGTGCGCAGGTCCTCCCAAGGCAATAGCTCCCCATTTTCAGAATCTTCTTCTCTCCCTTACTGAATCTTTTTTTTTTTTTTTCTCTCTTTTGTATCCTCTGGCCATTCACCTCAAATAGCTGGTTTGTCCTTCCTTTTTTAGCTTTACGTGTCATAACTGAATGGGGCAATATGTTGGATTGTGCCACCTCATTTCGGGGTAATAATCTCCTGCTTCTTTTTTCCTAGCATACACCTTATGGATAGGTGGTTTAACATAATGTGTTTGACTTGTGAAAATAACAGATGCTTAAAATGATAAAGGAAAGGAATATTTGGCACTTCTTGTAATAAGAAATCCTTGATGTTTGGTCAGAGAAAATGACTGTTCTCTTGTTAGAAATGGTTCATTTTTCACTTCTTTGGGCTCTGGTGACTTCTGAACAGAGAAGTTGTTGTCTTTGATTTTTAGATGATTTTTGTCCTTTTCTTTTTTGGATCATTTTCTGTTAATTTTAGAATATGGACTCTTTTGTAGTATACAAAGTAAACTCATACTTCAGGATATACTATTCCTCCTCTTCATGTTCCATGTCAACATTTGGTAAAGGCTTATTTTTGCACTTTAATTCTGTGAGTTTTTCTTTTTTTTATTTTGCCAGTGGACAACTTGTTCTTCCTTGCATAAATTTTATATTCATTGTAATGGATGTTTGTCTTATTAAAGAGAAGGTTGAACAAGCATCAATTCTTTGGATAACAATATGATGAAAAATGAAATATATATGGTTGCTAAGAATCAAGTTGAATGTGTTAGATTTGGAAAGTTAGGATTGTATAGATAGAATAGGAAATCATATGATTTTGTTTCCTTTTTATTTTTTCTAGTTGTACTATATATATTGTATCAATCTTTGAGAAATAGAAATATAATAAGAATCACAATTGTTACATGGTATCAAAGCCTAATAACTGAAACCTTAATTCAAGAAATTTTCTAGTGAATTTTTTTGGCAATGTCAGTTTGCGTTCTCTCTAGTGACCAATCAACAAGTCACCTATGCCAAACTGATCATCATCTCACCGTTGTCAAAAGCCCTTTGCTTCCAATCTGATACACTATTGCATGTGCTCTTACATGTCGCTCGTCATCAATCAATCGCACTTTTTGATGACCGTGCAATGACACCGCCTAGTCTGTTGATCTCAAAGGTTGTCAATCTCCTCTTTTTTGGTTAACCCGACGTCCTTCGACACTGGATGCATAGATTTCAACCATTGAAAATTTTTTCATTCATTGGTTTTGTCTCGAAAGGTGCCAATCTGACTTATTCTGGCCTCCTCAAGCTTCTCTGGTGCTGAACTTGCTCTCTTTTTGGTCACCAGAGTCGATATTGCTTCTTTTTTTCCTAACTGCCTCCAAGAGTTTTCTGGGACCCCTATTAGTGTTGTTTGCTTCTCTTTTCTCTGCCATTAGCCTTCAACTAGTTATCGGGATTCATACTCAATTTCTAGTCTTCGATACAGCTGGTGAAGGTTTGTCTAAATTAGGTGCATTTACTCCATTTCTCTCCCTTCTTGCTATTACTACTAAAAAACTTATAATTGATGTCAATTATGCATCTTGAGCAGCATCTGTAAAATTATGGTTTATGGGTCAGGGTTTAGAAAAAACACTTAACTATTAAGGTTATATATGTCGCAGAAACTGATAGAGTTTACTGAATTAAAATTGATGCATTCTTATATAGTCTATTGTGGCAGTTAATTGATCCATCTCTTTACCTAATTTACAAGGTATATAGAACCTGTGTGGAAATATGAAATCAGACTAGACTACTTTATACTAATGATATTCAATGGTTATATTCAGTAGTCTCTAGTCTAGATAATTTGAAACAATATGATTTGAGCATGCTTGACTTCTTAGGGCGTATAGCATCTTTGAAAACTAAATATAGTTCTATTACGCTTGTTAGTAAAACAATCACAAAAGACTTAGCTCAACTTGATAAACTCTTTATGGTTTTGACTCTCACAGTAATCAATTCTAATGTTGCTCTCGTTTGAGATTAGATTCTATTAGTGCGACTGTACCAACCATGGATGATGTGTTTGCGTATCTGCTTTGAGTTTCTTCTTCAACCACAAGGACCTTGATTATAGAATCCATTACCCTTGCCTCTCATTCTCTAAATAACTTTGAAGATCAGGGTGAGTGTGGATGCAAGGGTGGTCGTCCTAAATGCACTTACTGTCATAGGTAGGGCCACACTAAGGAGAAATGTTATAAGTCGCACGATTGCCCTACTCAAAAGGCCAACATTGCCTAACCAGTCCCTTTTGACAATCATTCAAATATCTCAACCGGTCAATTTGTGACTCTTAATGGTGCTGATTATGAAGAATATTTATAGTACCAGGCCAACAAGCAGTCATCTCAATCTACTGTTGTTTTAGTCACACAATCTAGTAACTCAACTATTTGTTTGTCTCAATCCTCTAGTCTTGGGCCTTGGGTTTTTAATTCTAGTGCCTCTAACTATCTCTTTGATAATTTTAATTTATTGTACTATTTTTCACATTTGAGTACTCCACATTCTATCACTTTAGCGGATGATACAAAGTCATAGCTAAAGTTGTGGGTCATACTTACCCCCTCCCTTCTTTTCCTTTAAAATCTATTATTTACCTTCCTTATTGTCCATATAATCTTGTGTACATTAATCAACTTACACAAACCTTAAATTGTTTTGTTACTTTTACTAATGTTTCTATTTTTATATAGGACCGTGGTTTAAGAAAGACGATTGGCACAAAACGTGAGTTACAAGGACTTTACAAACTTGATTTACCTTTATCTTCTATTGTCTGCACAGTCACTGAATCTCCAAATCTTCTCTATAATTGTTTGGGGCATCCTAGTCTATCTAAGCTTTAGAAGATGATCCTTAGTTTATCCAGTTTATCTTCTTTTGAGTGTGAGTTGTGTCAACTGAGAAAATAGTCCTGTCATTCTTTCCCAAGGCGTGTCAATAATCGTCCCTCCTCTCCATTTGAGTTAATACATTCTTATGTGTGGGGTCCTTATCGAGTCAAATCCATTTTAAATTTTTAATATTTTGTGACATTTATCGATGACTATTCGTGGTGCATATGGATATTTTTAATGAAATATCGTTTTGAACTATTTTCTATCTTTGAATCATTTTGCGTTGAAATTAGAATACAATTTAATACCTATGTTCGTATATTACGTAGTGATAATACCCGTGAATATTTTTTAGCTCCTTTCATAACCTTTATGTCTTCTTGGGGCATTGTTTATCAATTTTCTTGTGCTTACACCCCATAATAAAATAGGGTTGTTAAGCGTAAAAACAGATATCTTATTGATATTACTCATATTATTATTACATTCGCATGCTTCATTTCATTTTTGGGTTGATGCAGTTTTTACTACATGTTGCCTTCATCAATGCTACAAAATGAGATCCCTCATTCCATGTTGTTCTCCATTCGTTCTTTGTATTCTCTTCCCCCTCATGTTTTTGGTTGCACTTGCTTTATCCATAACCTTTCTCCAGGTAATAACAGATTGTCTGCACGCTCTATCAAATGTATTTTTCTTTGTTATTCTCATCTCTAGAAGAGTTATAAGTGTTACACTCCTATGACTCATCGTTAATTTATTTTCGTCGATGTTACCTTCTTCGAATCATCTCCTTATTTTTTCTCGTTTAATCCTCAATCTCATACCACTGACATACTTTCGTTGCCCACCTATACCCCTCTGCTTGAATTGGGACCACTCTTAGAGGCTTACCCAATCCTTCTGAACCCTTACAGGGCTCTGAACCTTCACCATCTCCTTCTCTTGCATGTACTAATATTGTTTCTATTGATTCAATAGATCCTTTTGACTCACTTCCTGCTCCTAAATCTTCACTAGTTATGGTCTTACCTCCTGATGATCAGTTTTCCGTGGCCATTCGCAAAGTTGTAACGTCTTCTCATAATCTTAATCCTATTTACAATTTTTTCAGTTATTATCGTTTGTCATCACCATACTATGCTTTTATTTTCTCCTTATCTTCCATTTCAGTTCCTAAATCTGTCAGTGAGACTCTTTTTAATCTAAGTTGACAACCAATGTTAGATGAGATGACGGTCTTGTATAATAATGGTACTTGAGAGTTGGTTCAATTACCCTTGAGACATTCCACTATTGATTATTGGTTTTAATAGTCAAAACTGGTCCTAATGGTAAGGTTGATTATCTTAAGGCACAACTAGTTGCCAAAAGCTATACACAAGTTTATGGTTTGGACTATGGTGACACGTTTTCTCCAGTGACAAAGATGTTCTTAGTTCAGTAATTTTTATCTATGGCTGCTATATGACGCTAGCCCTTGTTTCAATTAGATATTAAAATTTCTTTTTTCATAGTGAACTTCAAGAGAAAATCTATATGAAGCAACCTCTTGGTTTCGTTGCTCAAGGGGAGTCTGGTTTGGTTTTTAAACTTTGTCTTTCACTATATGGTCTTAAGCAATCTCTGCGTGTCTAGTTTGAACATTTTAGCAAACTTATTCAGGAATTTGGTATGACCCGAAATGAGTTAGATCATTTTGTATTTTATAGGCATATGTCAAGAGGACTGTGTATCTACCTGGTTGTCTGCGTTGATGACATTGTTATCACAGATGATGATCAAGAGGGCATCAATCAGTTAAAGAAGCATTTATTTGACCACTTTCAGACCAAAGACTTGGGACTATTCAGATACATTATTGGGATATAAGTTGCTCAATTTAAGTTTGGTATAATTATCTCTCAAATGAAGTATGCTTTGCATATTTTGAAAGAGACAAGGATGTTAAATTGTAAACCTGCTGACTCTCTTATAGATCCTAATAGTAGACTTGTACCAAGACAGAGAGAGTCACTTGCAAATCCCGGTAGACATAGATGGTTAGTAGGCAAACTTAACTACGTTACTATCACTTACCAGATATCTTTTTTTTGGTTAGTGTAGTTAGTCAGTTCCTACAATCTCCATATGATCATATTGGGATGCAGTTGTTCAAATCTTGAGGTATATCAAGGGAGCATTAGACAAAGGATTATTGTATGAAGACAGGGGTCATACTCAAATGGTTGGATACTCTGATGCAGATTGGGTTGGGTCCTCATCAGATAGGCGTTCAACTATAGGATACTGTATTCTTATCGGTCATAACCTGATTTCATGGAAAAGCAAAAAGCAAGATTTGGTTGCTAGGTCGAGTATAGAAGCATAATATCATGCTATGACATTGACTACATGTGAGCTTGTTTGGTTGAAACAATTTATTCGTGAGTTAAAGTTTATAGAGATATCATAGATGAGGCTCCTTTGTGACAATCAGGCAGCGTTTCATATTGCTTATAATCCAACGTTTTACGAAAGGACTAAACGTATAGAGATTGATTATCACTTTATTCGAAAAAAATTTTTATCTGAGTGTATAATTATTAGTCATGTTAGCTTTGACAATCAGCTTGCAAACATTCTGACCAAGTCTCTTAGAGGTCCACACATTGAATTCATTTGTATCAAGTTTAGTGCATGTGATTTATATGCTCTAACTTGAGGGGGATGTTAAGAATCAAGTTGAATGTGTTAAATTAGGAGAGTTAGGATTGTATAGATAGAATAAGAAATCATATGATTTTGTTTCCTTTTTATATTCTCCAGTTGTACTATATATATTGTATCAATCTTTGAGGAATAGAAATATAATAAGAATCACAATTGTTATAATGGTTAACGAGGTCTACTGCACCTTGAGCACTTTTGTGTTTTTGGTTATTCTAATGCTATGTTTTAGTTCTTGCATTTTTTTCTTTCTTTTTTGTTACATGTATATTTTTCTATCTATTAAGATATCAAGAAATTTTTGAAATTTTCTTATTGCCACAGCTGCCATTTCTCTGTGGCCTACCATTTCTTGAGAGAAGGGCATCTCAAACAGCACATTTGGTTGCTGGGAGGACTGGGAAGCATCTCTTCCTCAATGATAGGGATAATGAGAAACCTCCCCTTCTCCTTCAAATGGTTAACGATTTAGATGATTTAAAATTCATGTGAGTGTTAATTTATCTATAATAATATTTTTTTTTTCCCTATTTTCTGATCAGTAATATTAGATAAATTTGTATTATTGATATGAATCCTTCATAATTGTAGTTCAGCTTTACGTGCATTTAAGCGCCGCGTGGCCTATGCAAATGCAAATTATGATCGTATCCTTGTTGGTTAGATATTTATTATTTTAGTTCTTTTCTTGGTCTTTTGCATAACATCATCTTTACCTTCACTAATCTTGAAGATATGGTTGGGTGGCGAACATCATCAATCCGGCGTCAACATGAACTTCCAAAGAAGGTTTGTTTTTCTTATTTGCATTTTCACTTCAAATGTCTGCTTGGTTCCTAATGGGGAAAAAAATTACATATATGTTAAGTGAGACATTAACTAATTCCATCCGTTTTTTCTTTCTTCCTCTTTATTTTCAGTCCAATCTTCTCATTACTGATGATAAATATCCTCATATTGTTCACATTGAACGGGCAACTGTGAACAACAATAACAGTAAAGCATTATCTGTTGTTGGAGGAAAACCGATTGACTTGGAAGGTATGTTGAACTTCTTTAGTTATTCCCCTGGCAAAGTCACAAGGTAAAAAAGCAAAGTGTCAAAAATCAT
Organism: Anacardium occidentale; assembly: GCA_026122585.1. Classification (NCBI taxonomy): domain Eukaryota; kingdom Viridiplantae; phylum Streptophyta; class Magnoliopsida; order Sapindales; family Anacardiaceae; genus Anacardium; species Anacardium occidentale. The sequence continues at coordinate 108,391 of JAJEJH010000300.1, forward strand.
GTACTTCTAAAACATATTTGATTCTCTCTAAAACATATTTGATTCTCTTTAAATTGGCTGTTTTATGTACCATAGGAATGTGAAAAGTTTGGATACAATTTCTTTTAGTTTTAGTGTATATTTGTAACTTCTACGTTTTGTTTTGGAAAGAAAAAAAAAAAAAAAACGTAGAGCTTACAAGTATACCATAAAACTAAAAGAATTTGTATCCAAACTTTTCATTTACATATGGTACATATGACAGACAATTTAAGGAGAAGCAAATATTTTTAAATAGTGTCTTAATAAAATATTAATTTAGGTGCTTCTTTATAGCATCTTAAGGTTACATTTTGGAAAACAGAAAAAAATCTTATGCTTCTTTTTATGGGAAATAAAATATTTGTGTATTTAAATTACTAAAAAGAAAAAACCCTTGTTCTTTCTTCAAGTAGTCTTGTGTTGTTCAAATGCAGTTCAACAATTACAAAAAAGAAAATTCAATTGATCAAGTGTTTTGAAGGGGATTTTTTTTTTGGTTGAAAAGATATCTGAAATATTGATTTCTCATAAACCAAAAACTGTGGGGACGCATCTGGTCTAGGGTTGAAGCCATCATCATAAGTGATGAAATCAGTATCAGTCATGTGAAGCTATGGTGTATAATTATGGAAAATTTACATGGTACATACATGCGTGCGCAGACACACACATAAATGAGAAATGGTTTCATTCTTAGTAAATAGTTTTTTTTTTTTTTTCTTCCAATAAAATCGTTTTATGAATTTGTTCAAAACTGAAACGCCCATCAAACCTGCAATCTTTGAGAAGTGGGAAACAATTGCCAAATTTTTTTATCTTTTCTTCAAAGTCACTTTGCAAACTGGAGTTCAGAACTGCAGCCATTGCTGGACCCTGCAGTCTTTGGAAAGTTTGAAATAATGGCCTTTGGTCATGTAGGTACCTGTGAGGGAATTTTGACGTTAGACCTTGTAACAGCACTTAAACCATTTAACTAATTCCTCATGGGTAATCAGTCGTCTATTTTGCTTACCATTTCCCATTATAATATTTGATATTCCTATGCATGACTCCACTTGAATATTTTTTTTTTTTTTTTTTTGCTATTTTAATATTGTCTCAATTAAAACACTTTGGCTTCTCCGTTAGGTGTCTAGATTTTTCATTTTGGCGAACGAAATTATAAGAATTCATAGGTACTTTTTACTTGAAATAAAAAATTTTGTTTTAAATTTCAGGAAACCATATCCATGACTTTCTCCAAGTAGTCTTTAGGTCCAATTGTATTTAAATTTTTAAGAAAATGGAAATCAAGTGGACTACCAAGCTTATAAATAGAAGGGGTTATTACGATGGATACATAGATCTGTTTTTTCCTTCATGTTACAGAGACTTGAAAGATCACTGATATCCAAGAAACCATGGTGGAGTATCAGCTCTAGGATTGAAGTCATTATAAATGACATAGAATTAAACATTATAAGTGATAAGGACGAACTGTTGGAAGATGACATGATACAACACCAGCACAGACACATGCATACATAACAAATACCAAGTATAATCTCATAAGCCAGAAACAGACAAAATTTAATGAGTAGTTTCCGTTTCACTCGTTTTTTTGTTATAATGTTTGATCTTTTCCACACACATATACACTATTGTCGCTTGTTTTCAAATATATTCACACTCTACTGGTTATTCTATTGTCTATAATGAACATCGTAGTTTTATGTGAAGAATGTTCCATTGGAAATTTCTCAAATTTGCTCTATGCATCTTGTTGACTGGCTGATATTATTTTCAATCATACATGATGTTTACTGTGGTGTAACATTTTTAAGCATAAGGAATTGCATTTTTTGTTGGATAGCTAAAGAGAGGAATATCTCTATTATGGGAGTATTACTGACAGATTTTATTTTTGGATACAATTAATTCTTCACATGAATTGGTTGATTTTGTAGTCAGATTATGATGCCCTGTTTTGTTGTTTTTCTTCTTCTCTTTGCTTCTGTGCTACATTTATAATTGTTGTGCTTGATTCTTCTCTCGTGTTCTTCATAACAATTGAAGTGTTTCATCTTAATTTGGTTACTATAAGCACTTCATTTTGTACTGTAGAGGAGATGGTTAGAGGCCTCACTCAAGTACCTTGGGAACGTGTGGATGTGAGCTTTCACAAAAGCAGGCAACGGTATGTTGCTCATACCACCATTCAGGTAAGATCTGCTGTCACTTGGCTTTTCTACTCTCTCCATGCATTTTTCCATTGCTTAAATGTGTAGAAATCAGTTGTCAGATATAATATGTCTTTAATAAATTAACATGGCATTAGAGTTTGTGCAAGTAATCTTTTGTCCTTCCATTGCATTAATGAAGTTCCAAGAAGTTGTATTTGTTGTAAATTGCAGCCTTGTTGGTTGAATGGTTACTTTAAATGGCATCAAGCTTGACCAGACAGTCTTATTAATCCTCTCTTTTGTTTATTAAATGTAGTAAATTGTGGTGGTGTTGTGGCGCTTCACTTTATGGTCTTTAAAAGATTTAGAGTCTGAGAATTAATGGTCAGAGACCTAATATTTGATGTTGTTGTGGGTTTCTCATTTTTGTGATTTGCATGTGCAATCAGGTGAAGAGCTATTGGTTGAATTCAGATGGTGCCGATGTGGTCTTCCATATGATAGATAACTTCCTTCTGTAGGCCTTTGCAAGTTTGGAGCCTTATGATAGATATTATGGTTCCAAAGCGGTTTGGCTACTCCATTCAATGTATAATGTCATTGTCAAGCATGAATATGCTGCTGCATACATTTTTGTGTTATTGTAGGGCTGTAATGATTCTTCAGACTAACTCAGTTTTTTTTTTTAAAAAATTTTAGGGTTTTTTTTTCGCATATCTTATGTACATTAATCTATTTTATAAAATGGAACTTGATTTCTCCATTTATTGTTATTAGTGCTTACATCTAGTGGAATCTGGTGACTGATATGCTGCTACATTTAAACAACTCTATTGGTGATTTGTTGAATCTGGAAACTATTCTAGTGATTGCTTGATGGCTGTAATAGACATTGTGCACATCATATGGTCTAGACATATATGATAATCTTTAGCTTACAATGGCTCTGTTAACATTTGATTTCTAACCATGTAGACAGATTACTGTTGTTATTTGCACTCCATCAGGTGGAACTTAGTAATTGGTGATGATAAATCTACATTCACTTGTCAACTGTTTTGTTGATTAAGATTTAGGAATTCGTGTCCAACTAAAACCTCCCTTGAGATTTAAGGTTTGACTTAATAAATTTCAGGTGAAGATGACATTTAGGAGACCACAAAGTTCGTGTAAGGTAAGACATTCATAAAGTTCATGATTTCCTCTCTCTGACCTCCCTTACCTTTTGAGTGAGCCTAATTACAGGTAGAAACATTGGGATCTTGATTGGTTTTTGTCCCTCAACTTTTCTGATTTGGTATGATGTTATTGGTTGTGAAGATGAGATGGACTATTGCCTGTTTATGGTAGTTATGTTTGGTTGTGCTATATCTATGCCCTTTTCTCACTTTACTTTTATAAATCTGATTTTTATCTTTGTCAGAAAAGAGAAGATAACGCTACTTATAATCCATGACTAGTCAGTAGCTCATTTTAAGCTGTGAATCCTTTTCTTGTTTGGTGCATCGTTGACTAGATGAAAGCCTGATTTTTACTTTATAACTTGTTCAACAAATGGTTTTACGAGTTTCTCTGAGGGCATACATAAAAAGCATTAAAAAAAAGGCTAAAAGGGGTTAGGTTTATAAGTATATGAATGAATGAATTTAAAATCAGAGAATAGGAGGAATTTAGCAGTGCATAGTTGGTCTTACGTTAGTATTTAAATCTGAAGAAGGTAGGAGTGAGAGGAGTGGGACCTGCTTAGTCCAGATGGGAACTCGTTGAGAAGGGAAGCAAAGTGCCTGATGGGACAGAGAGTGAATGTGAACATTCCTTGTTTAATTCTTAGAAAGCGACTGAATCCGTATTAATCGCAGATAAATAAACAGTTTTCAAGAGGCTACTGTTAACCATATGTGGGTTGAAACTAATCCTTCAAATTTATTTTCTCTAGGTAGATTTTTATTTGTGCAGGAAAAATCTATGGAGCGGTGGGGCGAATGGTGATTCTCATAAATCCATTTTATGTGTTAGAAAGTCATTATTCCTATTTTTATTTTATAAAAATAGGATATTGTATCTTTAATATATATTATTTGTATCATTATTTACCATATATGCATTATTTTCTTTTCTTGTATAGCTCATAGAATGTGTATTTATTATAACCTTAAGCTCAATGAGAAATATGATTGAAATTCACTCAATATTGTCATTGTTAATGGTATCAGAGCCACTAGTTCTAAAAATTTTGGTCAACCTTAATTATTTGTCGGAATCTTTTTGAAAAAGCATCGAAATTGTTGGTTCTCTGAAAATTGATAAAGAATCATTAATCTAAGGAGTGACTGGCTAAAACCCGATGTCTGAACTGTTAGAAAACAGTGAAGACTAGATCACATGTTTTCTGAAAAAGTTCATTGGAAATGCTTCTCCATCAAACAAAACTCCAGGTATGTGTTAGAAACTGTATGATCAACATTCTCTATGAAGAACCAATCGGAAAATCACATTGAAAACTAACGAGATTTGTGTTGGAACCCTACCGGAATATCCTGTGACTATCGAAATTTCTTGGGTGTGCCAAAATCACCAGATCAACACTTTCTATGAAAGCTTGGTAACAAATTTCACCGAAAATCGTAACATCTGCTCGCTAGAGTCTGTCGGAACCTAATCGAAAAATTGCAATCTATTGGAATCAAGTCAAATATTGCCAGCAAAGCTCTTGAGACTATCTGATTTCATCTGAAGTGGTCAAAGCTCTCTCTCTCTAACATCAATTATAGTGCTAGGGTTGCCAATCTTCATTCTCAAGGTACCTAATCTCCTGTTGAAATCCATATCATCGCCATACTGTTACGCCTTCTTACTTACAATCTTCCATAGCCTCGTGTTTGGTGATCTTGAAATTTAAAGTTTCTTTTTTTTTTTTTTTTTTGGAGTTTTAATAAAATGAAAGATTCACAAAGTTTTGGAGAATCCTCAGTTATGAATATGTCTACTATTGGGTGATCAAACCTATAAGGAATGGATAGTCCTAATTTACTAATAACTCAACATACAATTTTAGAGAATGGTCTCAATTTGTCAAAACTTGTTATCAAGGAAAAGAGAAAATGGGATACCTTATTGGTGACGTAAAAGAACCTGTAACTACTAATACAAAGTATAACATATGGCAAGCAGAAAATTCAATGATTATGTCTTGGCTTATTAAATCTATGGAACCCAAGGTTGGAAGAACTTTTTTATTTTATAAAACTGCCAATGAAATTTGGAAAGTAGTTCAGAAAATATATTTTGATTTAGAAAATATTTTTCAATGTTTTGAAGTAAGATCTAAAATTTGGGTGACTCATCGAGGAAATTTGAGTGTAACAGATTATTTCAATGTGTTAATTGAACTGTGGCAGGAGATGGATCTTTTTTATGGGATTAAGTGGGATACTACTAATAAAGGTATGAAATATAAGAAAATGATAGAAAAAGAAAGAGTATTTAATTTTATTCAAGGGCTTAATGTTGATTTAGATGAAGTTTGGGGTCGTATTTTGGGAACCAAGCCCCTTATGTGTCTCTAAGATGCATTTGCTGAGGTTCCGAGAGAAGAAAGTTAAAAGCGTGTTATACTTGAACCTCGTATTGATCTATCTCACAACTCAAGATCTGTTCTAGCTAGAGTGAAACAAGATAAATCCTCTAAAACAGTATACCTAGAGATAGACAATAGTGTGATCATTGTAATAAGTCATATCATAGAAAAGCTACTTACTGAAAGATACATGGCAAGCCACTAAATTGGAAGCCTTACAATAAAAGGGAGCAAAATCGTACTGGATACACAGTAGACTCATCATCTAATCCAGTGATTAACACCTTCAAACCTAATGCTAGTTTCTCCCTGAACTTGTCTTCTGAGCAAATATAGATGCTTCAATAGATACTCAGTCAGGCACACATAACTCAAGGCAAAGAGGTTTCCAAAAATCCTACAGCATTCATGGCAAATTCAGGTAAAACTAGTAAAACATTCTTATTTAGATGGCTTTCTAAAGACTGTTGGATCATAGATATGAGGGCATCTGATCATATGATTGGGTCATGACAGGGATTGGAAAATTACACAATCTATAATAATTTTATAGTATTTGTTGCAGATGGTAAAAAATCTCGTATGGCAAGCAAAGGAAGAATCTCAGTGCCTCAATTAGACCTACGTTTAGTCTTACATGTTCCTAAACTACAATGTAGTTTGTTATCAGTTAGTTGTTTGACCTAACACACGAATTGTATTGTAACATTGTTTCTTTCTTATTATGTTTTTTAACACCACTCTTCGGGAAAGACTATTGGTAGTGCTGAGGAGATGGATGGGCTTTACTGCGTGTTAAATAGTGGCACTTACCAAATCAATACGTCACTCAATAAACCTTCTTTTTCAGCTATTTCTTATTCTGATGTGGTACTATGGCATAGACGTTTAGGACACCTTAGTATGTCTTATTTAAAATCATTGTACCCTAATTTGATTATCAATAAAGGAAACCTTTCTTTTCATGTGACTCATATGTGCGTGCTAGACAATCTCGTTGTCCTTATCCAACACATTCATATAGACCTTCTAAACCTTTTCACTTGATTTATAGTGATATTTAGGGTCTCTTAAGAGTTGCAACTTTGACTAGCACTAGGTGGTTTGTAACATTTGTTGATGACCATACATGAGTTTGTTGGGTTTATTTAATGAAAGACAAATCTAAAGTTAATACCATAGTTCAATTCTTTCATAAATTTATCCTTAATGTTTTTCAAACTTCCATATAGGTTCTTCAAACTGATAATAGTGGAGATTCTTTTTTAACTGATTTTATACAAAGGTATAGCTCATCAAAGTTCTTATGTTTATTCCCCTTAGCAAAATGTGGTTGCTAAAAGGAAAAACAAATATATCCTAGAATTTGCCCAATCTCTTATGCATTTCAGTTTCACTCCTAATTGTTATTGGGGTGAGTCTGTTCTTACACCCTCATATCTTATTAATCAATTACCTTTTAAGGTATTGAAGTTCAACACTGCTTTGAAAACTCTTCTGTCCTATTATCCCTATGTTCGTTTCCTTAATACGTTGCCCTCCAAAGTTTTTGGGTGTTTAGCTTATGTTCATAATCATAAGCCTCATTGTCATAAATTGGAACCTCAAGCTATTAAATGTTTTTTTGTTGGATATTCCTTTACTAAAAGAGGATACAGATTTTACTATCCATTTGCCAATAAATTTTTTGTAACTTTGGATGTGTCTTTTTTGGAGGATCAATTCTATTATTCCAATGGTCCTCTTTAGGAGGAGAACTCGAGTGAAGAGCAACATTAGGACCCCATTATATCTCTACCTATGACCATTCTACCTAAATCATAACCTAAGATTTAACCTTTTGCTAATTAGCTTGTTACTGAAAAATCTATTTCTATAACTCAATCTATACCTAATATAGGGGGAGACAAACTTATTATAGTATACTCTAGGAGATTGAAGCCAACTCCTCAACATTGTCAAACGCCTATATCAGAGGAATGTCTTGAAAACGGAAAGATGATTTAGACCTTCCTATTGCTCTCAAAAAGGGGTAAGATCTTGCACTAAACATCTTCTCTCTAACCTCATGTCGTATTCCAAGCTATCAACAAGTTTTAGAGCTTTTATTATAGTAATGGGTGAAGTGAGGATTCCTAAAAATACTTAAGAAGAAGCTCTAAAAGACCAAAAGTGGAGCTTAGCTACTCATAATGAGATGAGAGCCCTGGTTAACAATGGTACGTGGGAAGTGTTGAACTTACCAGAAATAAAAAAACAGTAGGATGCAAATGGGTGTTTACTGTCAAGTATAATGTCGATAGAAGCATTGAAAGATACAAGGCAAGGTTAGTAGCATAAGGGTGCATCCAGACATATGGGATTGACTATGAGGAGATCTTTGCTCTAGTAGCTAAACTAAATTCCATTTGGGTATTGTTATCTATAGCAGTGAATCTTGATTGGGAACTTATTTAACCTGATATAAAGAATGCTTTTCTAAATGGGGTTAAAGTAGTCACCCAAGGTGTGGTTTACTAGGTTTAGTTCTACACTTACAAGACTAGGACATCAATGAAGTTAGACTGAGTATACTTCGTTCATAAAGATTAATCTTAATGGTAAGAGATCTATCTTACTTGTTTATATTGATGACATAATTATTACAGGTGATGATAGAGTTGAAATGATAAACCTCAAACAACAACTAGCAGTAGAGTTTGAAGTTAAAATTCTGGGAGCCATGAGATATTTTCTTGGTATGGAAATAGCAAGGAGTAAGAATGGGATTTGCATTTCTTAACAGAAATATACTCTTGACCTCTTAAAAGAAACTGAGATGTTGGGATGCAAACCAGTGAGCACGCTATTAGAAAAAAACAAGAAAAGTAAAGATGATGGAATCTCAGTAGATAAAGGAAAATACCAAAGATTGGTTGGGAGGTTAATCTACTTATCTCTCACTCGACCAGATATTGCCTATATTGCAAGTATGGTTAGTTAATATATGCATGTTCCTATGCAGGTTCATCTTAATGCAGTCATACATATCATAAAATACTTAAAAGGAACTCTTAAAAATGGGTTATTGTTTCGGAAAAATGAAGATTGAGGGATAGTTGGCTTTGCAGATGCAGATTAGGCAGAGTCATTGGATGACAGTCGTTCAACCTCTCGATTTTGTAGTAAACTGTGGGGTAATTTGTTAACATGGCGGAGCAAGAAACAATCAATTGCTACACAAAGTAGTTTTGAAGCTGAGTTTAAGGCGAATGCTCAAGGAATATGTGAGTTGATCTGGCTAGAACGAATTATTGAAGATTTGAAGTTGTCCATGAGCAAACTTGCAATACTCTATAGTGATAGCAAATTTGCCATTAGTATAGTCCATAATCCATTTCAACACGATCGAATAAAGCAAGTAAGAATTGATAGAAACTTTATCAAAAGAGAAATGGAAGAAGGCAAGATCAAACTATCTTATATTCCATCCGCGTCACAAGAAGCAGATATTTTGACTAAAGCTATGGTCACACCTACTTTTGAGTCTTTAACACACAAGTTGAGAATGATAAACATCTATTCACCAACTCGAGAGGGAGTGTTGGAAAGTCATTATTCCTATTTTCATTTTATGGAAATTAGATATTGTATCTTTAATGTATATTATCTGTATCATTACTTACCATGTGTGCGTTATTTTCTTTCCTTGTGTAACTCATAGAATGTGTATTTATTGCAACCTTAAGCTTAATGAGAAATATGACTGAAATTCACTCAATATTGCCATCATTCAATATGAAATTAATGAACAATGGATATACTGACCTCAAACCCGCTGTGTATGAAACGATAGACCAATGGATATTTGGTTGACCAAATTTTATGCAGCTTATGTTGTCATTTAAAATGTGAAAACCTTTATATTAAGCAATGGAAATGTTTTCTTATGCTCTCTGCCTTACAATTAAGTGTAGACTTGTAGTAGATTATTAATATCTGTATTCTTTATATCTAGGTTTAAGAATATTCAGCAAGTGATTCAGTTTTAAATGACCATAATTAAATATAGTTAGTTACTTTTCTAATGCTGTAGTTAAGTACAATGATTTTGAATAGATTGTCATTGCTCACTCATTGTTTGTGCAGAATGTATTTTCATATGCTTCATTTCCATAAAATAATTCCATGTTTCTTCAAGATTGATTCATATTTCCGAGATCTGATATACAGAAGTGCTGACCTGTAGGTGAGGGTTTCAGAAAGGTTGACTGTGTCAGTAAGATAAAGAAGGAAAATGGGTGGAACAACTAGTCTTACTGTGAATAAAAAATAGTAGGAGAATATTGCTTTAATTACTTGGATGGCTTCAAACAGACAGGAATTCAGGTGCAAATTCATGTTTGCAACTCCTGATGGAGGGAGATTGTTTATTTGGATTGTGATTTGAGACTTAATTCAGCCTTACAGAAAACAAATAGATTCTATTACTCTTTGGATACTTGATCACAATAGCTCGAGGAAATGTTCTTACACAGATAAGCAAATGTGCTGAAACAGCAAAATAAATATGCTGAAACAGGATTAAGTGAGATATTTTTGGAATTTCTTTACATACCATATATTTTTTCAGAAAAAAAAAATTGATGAAAAATTTCATCCTCTAATGTACATCCTGGAAAAGGAAGATAAAAAGAATGAAAAGAAACACAGGTTTCTGTAATGATTTGTGTTTCATTTTCTGTGAGCAATCTAAGGGACTTTGGGGGAAGGAAGTTGACATAGATGGACGAAAGCTGATAATTTAAGAAGATGAGTAACCTTGGTTGTCCCTTTTGTCTATATCTTTTTTGTCTTCAGCGCTGCATATTGGAAAACAATTTATGAGGCTGCGGCTTAATTATATGCTATATGTATCCTTGCAAACTTGGTTTCAGATTTTCACCAGTCTATATTCTGGGTACTAATGCTGGTGACACAGACTTCATTGGAATCTTACACTTGAGGTGATACATCAGATTTCTCCGTTAGCAGACTTGATAAACTTTCGCAGAACTGATGGTTAATATTTTTTGGTCAGTAGAAATTCATTAATTCACAGACATGATCAACTCTTACAGAAGTGGTGGTACCTCTTTATACACTCTTAGCTCGCCTGCGGACTTTGATATTTCTATGACACAGTTAGTCGGAGCAACCTCAATAACCTGACATATGATAGATATGGTGGTAAGGCTGTGTTATAATTATCTTGCAGTAAGAGCTTATGGCAATTATTTACCTCTGCTGAGAGGTCATAATATGACTGGGAACATCTAGTCATCTTCCGATTAAGTTTCGTTTTCAGATACATTTTTATCTGAAATGGTTGGGCAAAAAGTCCGCAGTTGCACGGCGAATAGAAAAAACAATAGTAAGAAAGTGGATCAGAAACAGATTTTACCTTGAATTTGTTCATCCTTTTAATTGACAGACTAACATCCATTGCTGCAGCCTCTATTTTTCCCAAGGTTTCAGTGACGGAAAGCTTGGAGCCAAGCCTTGTTGTCATCTTCATGTCATCCTGAGCCGAAAGGTTTTGTTAACATTTGTACAAGGAAACCAAGGAAGATTGCAGAAAGATAAATTCTAGGTTCTGATTTTAGGATCATGCCTGTCCCTCAAAGAGACCCGATAAATCTAGGTCAGGTGACATTGCTATCAATTTAAAAGCATTTATGAAACTGGACGATTTGAGCATCTTTGACTCCGAACCATTCTCCTGCTCAGAATTGCGGACTTTCAGACAAAATTATGAAACTGTCTATCTAGCATATACAAGTGGTTTACCTCAATTGAGTCAAAAGCAGCATTAACATCATCCAAATGGATTTTATCATCAGACTGATGTCCGCAGGAAGGTTCGTAATCCGTTTGAAACCATGATTCCTCAGTGATCTCCAGCATTGTTATTCGCTGCAGCGGTTTTTTAAGGAAGAAATCATTATGGTGATTAAATTAAATCCTTCATATAGAAATGACATGTTTTTGGAATTATACCGTTCTTGGACTTGGATTTAGTATCCTTGAGATGAGATTCTTCTGACTGCCTGTAAACCATTGAGGAAATTTGTATTCTGCTGCAGCTATCTTTATTCAGAAATAGACAGGCATCAATGGAGATGAATGTTGGGATGACAAACAAGTCAGATCGTATACATAAAAGCATAATACCTTTCTGTACAGAACCATTAGGTTAGGATCGTCAAACGGCAGATAACCAGCTAGTAGTTCAAAAAGAATTACTCCACATGACCAAGTATCTGCTGCTGCTCCATTGTAGCCCTTATTTGCGATCAGCTATTCACCAGAAGATGGACCATCAGCCATGAGGTTGAAGGAATTCAGGTACGGTTTTATTTCAAACAAAGATTAATTATTGTTTCTGTTGGCAATGCACTTTTCTTACCTCTGGCGCTACATAGCATGGGGAGCCACAGGCTGTCGTCAGAATGTCTCCGGGCTGTTATTGGTTAGATTATGGGCCACACATTAGTGAAACCCTTACCTATTAAGTCAACGATTAAAAAATGAATATCAGGAAACTAGAAAATAATTTCTTTACCTTACGCAATGCACTGAGTCCAAAATCAGATACTTTGAGATTTCCTTTACTGTCTAGAAGCAAATTTGCTGGCTGTAGAAATTGAGCATGATTATATATAGTTTGTCCATTCCATACCAACTCTTATGAAGAGAATGACTGGTGGAGAAGGTTAGATGTATGGACCTTCAGATCTCTATGATAAACTCCTCTATTATGGCAATAGTCAACTGCATCAATTAACTGCTGGAAAATTTTTCTCGCCTCTGCTTCGCTCAACCTCTTGACATATGACTATGTAGAGCATCAAAGGTTAAAAATGTCAATAGAAGAGCGTTCGAATCCGAGAGAGATTCAATTTGATGAGCCTTACCAACTTGTCCGAGAGTTGTCCCCCTGATACATATTCCATCACTATATAAATCTTTGTCTTCGTTCCAATTACCTGTATCAAACTCAATTTATTTGCAGGAAGGAAAATTTTCAGGGACATTCAAGAACTTTTATTAATCTGAAACTGGAAAACATACCTCATGTATACGGACGATATTGGGATGATGCAAAAGCTTCATACTTTTTATCTCGTTCTGTACCTGTAGTTTGAATTTCCAACTGTTAGAAGTAATCAGTTTAGCTTCATATATTTCTCTGCTAGGGAACAAGAATAACCATAAAGGAGATTGAACATAGAGAAGGCTTAGAAATTTGCTCGCCTGACACTTGAGATCAGTTTCCAAGACCGTATGCTTATCGATGATCTTGATTGCGACATATTGTCCATTCGTGGTGTCTACTGCGAGCCTCACCTTGGCAGAAGTGCCTTCTCCGATTGTTCGACTGAGATGGTACTTCCCTATGTAGTTAGCATGCCCCATTTTGCAAGATTAACAAACTGTTAATCTCAGCAGCTTCTTCTTCTTCTTCTTCTTCTTCTTCTTCTTCTTATTTCTGTTGTTATTGTGTTCTTTGATTCATCGAATCAGGACCTCCTAAACGGTATTTATATCCTTCTTGACACAAACCATCTCAAATTTGGTTGTGACTGGATTAATCTCGGTCAGCATCTCGTGGTCTTTTCCACGCAACACAACTGCCTTACTTAAGGTTCTTATGTCTTTAGAAAAATGATAATAAAAGCTGCTCTGAGAGTAATATTATATCTACCGACTTTTTTTGTACATATAATAAATTAAATATATGAATGTGTAAAATATATACGATATAATTTTACTGCGACTCTAAAGAATGACGGGTCAAGTCCTTCGGCTAGTTGGTTGATGAGCGAGGGAGTTTTAGTTTTGAATGGCGGATGGACTTTGGTAAGGAAAAAAGGTGATTTGAGTGACAAGCAGGCGCTGTTTCTTTTGGGTTCCACGTAGCACAGTAAATACTGCCACGTATGCTCAGCTATATTGTTTCCTCTGTTTTGACGTATTCTCTCTTATTAGTTCATTCGTATAAATTGTTAGGATTTGTTTCAAACTAAATATATTTAAATTTATTTTTAGTTTGATTCAAACAAATTTAAAGTGAATTGTTCAAATTCAAATACAAACTAAACTATAGTTTTGAAAATTAATAAACACAAATTTAAATACGAATCATAGAACTGAATATAAATACGAATCTAAACTTAAATTAAAAATTTTTTAATTATATATTATTAATTATTTTTATAAATTATAATTTTTAATAAAATATAAATACGAACTATATGAACCGAATGCACATACGAATAAAACACGACTATAAAAAAAATTTGATAAATACAAATTCGAATACGAATTGAATCATAACGAATAAATTCAAATACGAATATATATATTTGCATTCAGTTTGACTCGAATTCAACTCTATAAATTGTGTTATATAAGATTGATGCCACTAAAATAAGAGTTTTGCTCCAATAAAAAAGCAAAAGAAATTTACAAGATTTTCAAAGAATTTTATTTAATATAGAATTGTTTTTTTTTTATTTTGAAAACAAGGGATGCAACAATTGATATCGAGAAATAAGTTTTAGAAAACCATTAAAAGTTTTTTTTTTTTTTTCTTTTTCAAAGTTTTCTATACTTTAGAACATATTTTCAAATACTAAGATATATTTATATTTATATTTATATTTATATTAATTATTAATATATATAATATTATTATTTATGCATATTTAACTTAATAAATAAATTAAATGTAAGAAGCATGAGAGTCAATCATTTTTCTTTTATTATCATCAAACAACAATTAAAATTTTAATAGTCATAAGATAATTTAGCTGACATTTCATAAATATTATTAATATTTTGAGGAAAAATAATATCTTTTGTTAAATGCAAAATTCATAAATATTTTTTTATCGAAAAATACTCATTAAAGGTAACAAAGATAAATTAAAGTTTGACTCAAATTTAAAATAATCAATTCAAAATTGAGTTTTGTTGGTTCGAATTATCGAATAAAAAGGAGAACAATTTTTGAAGAAGAAGAATCGTTAATGAAATGAGCTTTTAGCATAATAACGCCGAGACAACGAGAGGGTTTAAATCAAATCGAATAATAATTTAAATTGAAATAATTTGGATTGAATCTCCCTTTCATGTTCACTAATCTTCCTAAACTAAGAAATATGTAATACATATTCAAATTACTACTAAAACCTCCTTAAGATATATAAAAATATAACATAAATAATATTTTGAGAAAAAATAAAAGAAAATGTAATTGTAACTTTGAAAGACCATGGCGCTAAAACTTGACCACCGAACAGAGAAATAATTGCCAGGCTCCCATCACTTAAAAGTTCGAAATGTGTGGTCTTGCAAAAGAAACAAAGTCAAAAATTCATAATACGTATTAAAAAAAATAAATTTAATTTGACAACTCAACCAGAATTCCTTTCAAAATAAAAATAATAAATTAATTAGAAATAGCAATAATTAAATACCACTTTCCTGGACTGGCAGTTCAAATGTGATGTCTCCCAGGATATTGGACCACCAATAAAAAAAATAATTAAATTCCATAATTATTTTAATTTATTTTTCTTGATTGCTCGTTATTTACCCCTCTTAAAATTATATATATATATATATATATATATATATATATAGTAATTCTTTGACTATTCTCAGTTGTTTTCATTAATTAATTTATTCTTTTTCCAGATGTTAAGATGGAGGTGTCAATAATCCTAATGTGATTTTACTTCTCTATTCAAGGGAATTTTATTAGTGTTTTTTGGATGGAGTTTTTCTTTTCTTTATTTATAACTAATTTTCCTAGAAAAGTTACTTTAAATTTGATAACATAAATGTTTTCCACTTCACTTATCTACGTTTTCACTCTATCTTCACATTTATCCATTTTCGCTTATTCGCCATGTTTTCGTCGAATACTCGTACAATTTGGTCTATCAACCAAAATTTAATAATTTAATATTATGATATCATTTTTAAAGTTTTTTTTTTAATCGAAAATATAATTAAAATCAGAGAAGTGTTACTGGCTAAGAGTGAAAATTAAAAATGTCAAAAACAGTATCCCGATATATAATTCCCCTTTCATTATAATAACAATATGCATGATGTTAGATAATCGTAAGTTAATTGTGAATTAAAAAGATTGGTGAATCACATACCTGAATTGACATTTGATACGAATTCAAATCCAAATTCAATTGTGATTTTAGAATTATCATTACCGATCCATGCCTTAGTGACTCCAAAGTGCCTTTCGAGTTAATCAAAGTCTTTTCAAGCCAACAATACAAGAAATATGAACTTATTCAGTTTGATTAGGGTGTTCAAAAGAAAATCTGAATTAGCTCACACAACTTTTTCCATAACCTTTGATTCATGCTCGGACTTGGCAATAGTTGAAAATGGCACATCAAAGAGTCCAATTTCATCAAATGGCTTCATATAAAGCCAAGGGAAAAGACAAAACTCGATTCAGATAAGAATTAGATCGAAACAAAGCAGGAAATTGAAGTTGTCTAGACGTATGTCGATGTGCCTACCTGTGCGTACCTCCAGTGCATGCTTCTGCCCTATATGCACTCACGTACACCAGTGTGCTTGTGCTGTACGATACCTTGCTGCACATGCAACACCCACCATCACGCACATAGCTTACTCGTAAGCATCAGCACGCACTTGCACACCCAACACCTGCTAGCCACTTACATTTGCACACCCAGCCTAGCACTCATGCCTTCTGCGTAATTGATGTCTACCTTGCCTTGCATGCATGTTTTGAGCCACTGCAAACCTTTTCTTGCATGCCATGACTTCCAAAACGATTATAATACATCATTTTTGATAATTTTGAATTTCTAAAGCATGCCAATGAGAATTTGAATGGTTTCAATCTTTTAAATCGAATTCAAACAATCAATTAAAGATAGAATAGAATTGCAATTCCAAATCAAAGAGGCCTTCACATGGACCAAGAAAAGCAAGGGCTTGTAAATTGCTTTCATTTTCTTAGCTTTAGTCTTGTGTTGTAATTAATTTAATTTTATTGTATTTCATTTTATTTTATCATTTCATATATCTTGCAAAGAAAATTGTAAATTAGATTAGAGTTAGTTTAAGTTAACTATGGTTAAAGCTTGCCTATATAAAGGCAACTCAAACTCTTTGTATGGGGACTTTTGATGAAATTATAAACTTTAAAGCTTTGGCTTTTCACTCTTGTGTTCTTAGAACCTTGTGTTCTTGTAAGCCAAGTTGCATCATTTATCCAATTTTCATTACAAGAAAGAAATTGGTGGTGGAGATTTAACTTGGTAAGTTTTGAATTCAAGTTGTGGAAACATCCTTTAGGCTTGAGTCAAAAATTCTTTATGCTTGGATCACCCTCTAGTTGGTGGAAGATTTCCTTTATGCATGAGGTTTGTTTTCTTGCAAAATTTTATTTTATGATTGTTGGTGTTAAATTGCTCTTCATTTCCCTCTATTTCTTGGTGATGAATGTGAGATGTTTTGATGGTGAAAATTGAGGAATTGAAACTTGCTTGAAGTGGTGATTGATTGGAGTTGAATATATGTCATATTTGGGTAAGAAATTGCTTGAACTTGTATGGTTTTAGAGCTTGAGCAATGTTGGATTTTTAGGTTGGATTAGTGAGCCTTTAGAATCTATTTTGGGAGCATTACAACCCTTTCATTGTGAATCAACATTGAATTTGCCTACATGATTCAGAAATGTTTGAACAGCAAATTTGGATTTTCCATAACATACTTTACCTTGAATTTGTACTAACATTAAATGTATTTTATCTTTTTTTTTTTTTTTTCTTGTTTTTAGAAAGTAAGAACTTTGAGTATATTGAATGTTGTGCACTTGTGTAATAGTTATTGAGACATTATATATATGTCCAATTGCTTCTAATTGTCTAAGGCAATTTAATTAACTATATGGGTTGGGTTGACCCGCTATAGACTGACTCAAACCCAATATCTCCTACTTACACATAATGGAAGACCTAAACTATAAGCTTAAACTATAGAAACCTTATACAACACTTCATTTCATACTTGGCAAATATGTCATAAGACCTTATGAGCAACCTTCACTTGGGAGCTTGTTGTCATGCATTTGTTAAAAATAACATAGTGATCGAAGTCCATCCACAAAATGATCCAACAACCTCATGCAACAAACAACACACAAGGCAACATGGAAGCTTCAAGCTAGAAAGGTAGAAATGAGAGTTTTTTCAGCAAACAAATGGAGTAACTTACTTGAAAATAAGGGTAGCAAAGAGGACAATCAAGTATAAAGGAAACATTTCCATTAAGTTGGTTCAAATGACCACTAGTCTTCCTTGCACAGAGATTAAATAAGAAAGTTTACAACACAAGAGATTACTTTAAGTTCTAAGGAAAAATATGTTAGTTTTGTAGATCACTAAGTCTAAAGTTATACAAATAAGAGAGAAACCTTTTTATAAGCAAAAATACATGAAAAGAGAATGACCAAAAAGGCCTTGACTAATTAAACTCAAAGGATCACAAAAGACAAGCAAAAGAAAGCCAAAATATACAAGCATACTTAGTGAACTAATCTTAGATGGAGAAACATGAGTTCTTTGTGAAGAGTGTTGTATTCTTGGAATATGTAGTGTCCAGAGAAGGAATCCAATTAGACCAATCTTAGATTGAAGCCATCCAAAGTTGGCCTATCTTTTTAGCTATTACAAGTTAGAAGTTTTCATAGGTTAGCTTCCTTTTATAGAAGATTTGTGCTTAATTTTAGTACATTATTAACTCTTATAATCAAGTGTATGAAGAAAGGTAGTTTTAACTGGACTAAAACTGCCAATGTAGATTTTAAAGAGATTAAAAAGAAGTTGAGTGAAGCTTTCATCCTTGCCCTTTTAGATTTTTTCTAAACTTTTGAAGTGGAATGTGATGCTAGTGGACTAAGTATTGGTACAGTCTTAACTCAAAATAAAAGGCCAACTACTCACTTTAGTGAAAAGCTCAATGAGTCTAAAAGGAAGTATAACACTTATGATAAAGAGTTTTATTCCGTAATGAGAGCCTTGGATCATTGGAGTAACAACCTTAGGCTAAAGAAATTTGTTCCTCACTCTAACCATTAAGCATTGAAGTTAATCTATGGCTAACACAAACTTTATCCTCGACATGCCAAATGGCTTTAGTTCTTACAATATTTTTTTCTTTGTTTCCAACTACAAATAAAGGGCTAGCAATGTGGTGGTTGATGCTCTATATAAGAGGTATGCCTTATCTTTTCTTGATTCTAAAGTGTTGAGATTTGAATTGATGAAATTAAATTATGAAGAAGAACTTGAAATGAAAAATTACATGCTTGAATATGGAAAACATGGGTATAAAGATTATATGATGCATGATGGTTATCTATTTAAAGGTAATAAATTTTGTGTTCCTAAGGGTATGCTACACTTGTGTGTGCTAAGACACAACACCTTGTGTTCTTTTTGTTTTATGGTCTATGTTCTAAAGCTATTTAAATTAGGTATTACACGACCATGTGAAGATTACACACACTTATGTGTATGAAAATTAAAGCCCTACATAATCGTGTGCTTATGAACATGATCATGCATGTACAAAGATTGGTTAACATAAGTATTCAAGTCACGTAGTTGTGTCATGTTTAAGCAAAGCATAAAAAGTCAATATTTATTGGACATTTAACCATGCATATAAATGTCACACGTTTGTGTGTTAAAAGGAAATAAAGAGAAACAGAAGATAAAGAGTTGCATTACAAAGACAACCCGTGTTATATAGTCGTGTTAAGTTAACAAAGTCAACTTTGTTTAAAGCACAATCATGTATTAGAGACACATGCTCATGCATAAGCAAGATGTTAGATGTGTGTTATCTTATGTGGGATATTATATTGTCACCTGTGCTATCTTTGATATTTGAAGAGTCATTTATACTATAAAGGCATATGGTTGTGCATAGGGAACACATAACTATGTGTGATTTAGTGAGGTTGGTCAATGTGATTATTGGGAGTATGCTCGAAGTAATAAATCAAGGAAGCACGATCGTGCACTTAAGGTACACAACCTTGCTCTCAAGAAAATTTCTTACAAAAGTTATTTTTGTTAATGACCAGTGGATCTTTTTTGTCTAAACATATTCTTTCCATTTCTAAGAAGTAAAAACCTATATAAAGGAGTTAGTTTAAAGTAAGAATGATGAAAGATTACATTATCAACAAAGCTTTCATACTTACTTTCTATTTTCTCACTCTTTATTCTCTCGTTAAGCTTGAACTTGTATTCTTAGAAAGATTTTATTGATCTTAATTTGTTCTTAGCCTTATGGAGGCATTGTAAACTGAAATTATTTTCTTTCAAACACTTAGCTAAAATCCTATATCAACCTCTGTGTAAAGGTTATAATCTTGAATAACTAGTGTATCTTATTGAAGATAGTGGAACTCTAATCTAGTTGGCTGGAGAAGTAGATGTAAGAGGCTTGAGAAAGAAGCTCTAAACTATTATAAATTAGTTGAGCAATTTCTAACACTTCTCTCTTTATTTACAGTGATTGTTTGAATATTGTTACGTATTAATTGTACTTAAAATTGTTACCATTGCATTTAGATTTTATCCTTCACATTGTAAAATTTTTAGATTCCTATTTCCCCATTTGAGATTTTTCTAGCCAAGGAGTTTTTCACCTAGAACGTTAGAAGTCATGCAAGCCTTTGTTGCTAGATGTAAGACTTGCCAAAGATTTAAGAGTTAATTTAAATCGGGTTTTTATTTTCCTTTGTCTATACTTGAATTGCATTGGGGGCACATTACTATGGATTATATGGTAGCTCTCCTAGAACCTAAGGAATAAGGATTCAATTATGGTGGCTATTGACAGGATTTTAAAAATGGCCTATTTTATCCCTTACACCAAGAGTAATGATGTTACTCATATGTCTCAATTGTTCTTTAATGAAATTGTAAGGTTGCATGGCATCCCAAAAACTATTATATTGAGTAGGGTCACAAAATTCTTAAGCCTTTTTTAGAGAAGTTCATACGTAAAGTTGGGAATCAAGTTATTTTTTAGCACCTCACACCAACCTTAAACTAATGGCTAAACTGAAGTGATCAATAGAACCATAGGGAATATTTTGAGAAATTTTGCTTGTAAGCAAATAAAGGATTAGGACTTGAAGTTAACACATGTTGAATTTAGTTATAGTAAGAGTTTTAGTACTACTATGGCTCACTCACCATTTGAGGTTTGTATATGGTTTGAATCTCTTAACCCCTATTGATTTTATTTTTTTGCTACTTGATTTCAAACCTAATGTTGATGGCAATGAGAACATTAATCAAATGAAGAAGTTACATGAGACTATAAGGTTGCAAATTGAAAAAGCGAATAAGTATACTATAAGAGAGCTAATAAGAATAAAAAGCCCAAGCTGATTCAGCCAAGAGACTTAGTGTGGATACATTTGAGAAAATAAACATTTCTTTGTATGAAGAATCATAAGTTGACACCTAAGGCTAATAGTCCTTTTAAAATTCTTAAGAAAATGAATGATAATGCTTATAAGGTAGAGTTCCTTAATGATTATGGAGGTGTGCTGACCACTTTCAATGTTGGAGATCTTAGCCTTTACTTGAAGGATAATTGAGATTTGAGGGTAAATCCTCTTCAACTTGAGGAGAATGCTATGTTTACAAGCCATAAAACCCGTGCATTTTTTGTTGATCTAAAGTTCACTCCTCCAAGCTATGAAACCCTTGGTTTAAACATGTTGACATTCTTAGAGACTTTTTCAATTACAAATCAAAAGGAGTTGTCTCATTCAAGCAAAGCTTTTACCTTCCTCAATGGTCCTCAAGCTCATCAAGGAACCATAAATTCAAGTAAGAGTCATAATGAAAACAATGCCCTAACATTAGAAACCAAGAAGACTTAAGAAGACATGAAAAAATGAAGAAAATAACCTATGTCACAATGCCTTACTGTGATGCCCAAGCATTGGAATTTTCTTAGACACACTTATCGTAATGCCATGCCACAACACTTACGCTCTAGAATCTTGCATGTCCTCTCATTGTAACACACTGTATAGTACACCTTGCTCGTCTAAGCATGCATATTTTGAGTACTTTACTTTAGTGTCCTTTTTTGTTCTATTTTCCATGTAATTTCTTTAAGGAAATTTTAGTCATTTTCTTATGCTTTGTAAAGCCTATATAAAGGCTTCTCTTTCTTGTGTAAAGTTTAGAGTTGAAGATTAATACAAAGTTGAGAGACTTTTTTCTAAGAACAGTGAGCTCTTGTGTAAGAAAGGTTGGTGGTGATTTAAGTCAAGTTGGTGGAATTCTTTCCTTTATCTATGATTCTTCTCCTTGTTATCTTTGCATCAAGTAAGTAATTCAAGTTGATTGTGTGTTAACCATTGGTTGTTGATTGTGGGATCATTTGGTGGATGAACTTTGATCATCAATATTGGGATGACTAAACAAGGGTGGTAAGTTTATCTTAGCATGATATGGAAAAAACCATCACAACTTCATTTATGTTATGGATAGAATGTTGAGTAGTCATAAAGATGAGGGGATACAAGATTGTGTCCTATATAAATGTGTATGTATGTGAGAAATGACTCTTTAGATGGATGACATCTATAGGGTTTAAACAACATGTATATATTTGTGTTCATGGTTATTTTGGTGAATCACACACCCTCATTGACATTGAATTTACTTGAGTTTGATCGAAAGCGTCTAAAATGCAAAACCAAATTTTTCACGACACACTTTACCTTGAATTTGTACTAATGTTCTATGTATTCTATAGCCTACATTTTGTAGGTTTTTGTTCTTGTTTTTGGGAAGTAGAAACTTTGTGTATACTAAAAGTTACGCACTTGTGCAACAATTATTGTTACATAATATATATATCCTAACTACCTCCAATTGTCTAAAATAGTTTAATTTATTATATGGGTAGGATTAACCCGTCATGGGTAAACCCAAACCTAACACATGAGAATTTATAATAAAAATAAATAATAATAATAATTCTCAATTCTCTATCTATAATATTTTATTATATTATAATTCAGATTAAAAGAAATCTTAAATTTTAAATAATTATTGTTGTTGTCATCAATGAATACTGTTTTTCAGAATTTGTTTAAGCACACTACAGCAGAATGGGCTTTTAGCGGCGTTTATAAAAGCCGCAAATAATCTTACCGGTGTTTGACCAAATGTCGGTATAAGCTGTGTCGGTAAAGGTTTTCTGGCGTTTTAATAAAACGTCGGTAAAACCTTATAAAAAACACCTCTAAAATCCATAGTTAACAGCGGCGTTTTTGTAAGGTTTTTACCGGCATTTTTTAAATGCCTGTAAAATCAATCACACCTGCCAATTTATTTCCTACTATCTTTTGGCGCGAGATATTCTGTCAGGATTAGTACTCTATAACAGCATTTTGACGGTTTTAGTAGCGTTTTTACTTTTTTTCGCGCCTCATCACTCTTACATTTTAGAATACTTTGTGGCGGTTTGTAATGGCTTTAGTGGCATTTTTTAGCTCATAGCGGCGTTTTTTAAGGTTATAGCGGCACTTTTTGGGAGTTTATAGAGGCGTTTTTTTAGTTATAACGATATTTATTTAAATAGCTTTTTTGGCACTATTTTTTCTGTTTCATAGGCCTTTTTTCCTGCTTATTGATTAAACTTCTTGCTTAAAATAAATATCATGGAAAACTTAATAGATAAATTTGTAACATCCCAGGGTTAGTTTGGTCTTTTCAGCTTCTAATCTGGGGTTAGATTGAGATTTTTGAGAATTCTAGGGTTGTGAGTAAGTTTTCAGGTGAAATAGAGATTTTTCTAGAGTTTGGCGGCTTGTGTGTGGATCCATTTGGATGGATTTGCATGCGAGCTCGGGAAAATGGCATTTTTGTGATTTTTCTGCCATGCACGACCATGCGTGATAGATGCACGCCCATGCGTGCGTATAATTCCAGCTGTCTTGGTTTTAAGTCGCATTTATCCGTTTCCAAAACCATTTTCACCCAAAGTTTTCCTTTCAATTTCAGAGGAGATCAACCCTACGAGGGAAGAGCAGCTTCTAGGACCATCCAATCCAGCTTGAGCCTTTGATTTTCTTAGTGAGAGAAGCATGTCAAGAGGTAGGTGCTTCTTACCTCTTTCCCTTGTGTTTTCAGTATGTTTGATGTTTGCTTGATGCATGAGATTTGTTTCCAACATGCTTCTGATGTTCTCCTTGTGTGCTGATGATGATTGATGCTTATTTGCATGTGATATGTGAAAATATATGTGTTTATATATGCTTTTGCCATGGATTGGATGATGTGCTTAAGATTGAAGTTGTTGAAAGAGCAAATATGTTTATATGAAGTGTTGTGCATGTGAAATATGTTTATTATGCCTTTGAATTGAGTTTTGGCTGGGAATCGAGTTGATTCCAAGGGGTTACGCAAGTACAGAGTGGGACGCACGCCCGTGCACTCGTAGCGCACACCCGTGCATACTGCATAATCTGCATGGTCACGACCGTGTTCACGTAGCCATGCATACCCTAATTTACAGGGTCACAACCGTGCATAGTTCATGCACGCCTGTGCACCAAGAGAAAATGAGAAATTGCATGAAATTTCAGAACCTTGCATAACCACGTGCACGATAGGGTCACGGTCCCGTGCAAGCTTATGCACGCCCTGCGTCAGGCAGAAAAGAGAAAAATAAGCTTAAATTGAGAAATGTGCACAGTAAATTCTATCCAAGTGATAGAAAACAGTAAAATGAGCTCAAATGAGAATACATGATGCATTATACATACAGCATAGCATGGCATGCCATACACAGTTTCAGAAATGGATCCGAAGATCTGAATTCATGTTTTCAGTTGAAAAACATAAATTTCAGAGGTGAATACGAGGGGGCACTTGTAGTTTCAGCACCCATTGCACCAAGAGCTATATGCTCATTACTAGCCCTATGTATTGACATGTGTCGGGTTGCTCAGCTAGCAGTTTTAGGTTTCCTGATCCCAGGATCAGATGCAGTATAGCACAAGGCGCTCAGTTCAGATCAGTTTCCAGGCCCAAGTTTGAGGCATCACGTGGCCCATACAGTTTATGGCGTGTTTGCATAGGAAACTCACATGGCCAGAGTGTCGAATCCCTATATTCATCAGTCTGCGTAGCACAGTTTTCAGTATATTAGATACCCCAGGGTACACAGTTTTCAGTACAGCTTTCAAATAAAGTTTTTATATGATTTTCAGATATAGGATCCCAGAATCCAATAGTAGTTTTCATGAACCGTTTTCAGAAAACTATTTTCAGTAAACAGGCCCAGGCCTAGTTATGTTTTCAGAACTGTTTTCAGTAAATAGGCCCAGGCCTAGTTATGTTTTCAGCATACTGCATAGCATGTCATTATTATATGACGTAGTTGCATATCATTCAGCGAATGATAAGACAATAAGAAACAGTAAATGAACAGAATGTGAAACGTGTAAAAGACACGAACAGCAGAATATCAAAACATGAAAAGGCACGTAATAACACGTGAATTCAGAACAAAACAGTAAAGATAATGAGTATCAGAAAGAGAGATTAGTGAGTCAAGTTTGACGTTTCGGATTACTCTTCACTCTAGGTTGTTTACGTATACTTATATACATATTTTACTATCCGGTATGAGGTAGTATCCGGTCAGAGAAGATGTGAATGCCAAAGTTAGTCTGTTTTGTGTGAGATGAGGTGGCAATCCTTCGAGGAGGGTTGGTTTAGGGTCAGAGATAGGAAGTACTTACTGGGTGAATTTATCACTCACTCCCTACTTTCCTTTCCCTTACAGGTGAGTTTTGGGAGTTGGGAGGAGGAGTTGGCTACCGTTTGGGATCAGTTTGTGTTTATACTTGTACAGTTTTTCTTTGCATGTAACTGCACATGTTTTTATTACACACGTTCCGCGAATACTTTAATATAAATTCAGTTTTAATTGGGCATGTATATGTGTATGTATGCAGTTACCACAGGATTTTCCGCTGCGGTGTTTCAGATCAGCTTAGGCATTTCGGTTGGGTATTATTGACCTTATTTTCTTTATTTATTTATTATTATATTATTTAAAGTAGTGAACAGTAATACCCATCTGGGGTGTCCTACAAAATTGATAACAATATATGCAAAACAATACCGTCTAAAAATACATA
The DNA here is from genome assembly GCA_026122585.1 of Anacardium occidentale. Lineage (NCBI taxonomy): Eukaryota > Viridiplantae > Streptophyta > Magnoliopsida > Sapindales > Anacardiaceae > Anacardium > Anacardium occidentale. Next base: position 134,441 of record JAJEJH010000300.1, read on the forward strand.
CAAAAAATGCTTGTAACATCATTAATAAAATATTTGATAAAAAGTATTATCAGAATTCTTGTCGTACATGAATACAATTATTAATCCTAATATTGTTTAGATACTTTATTTGGGAATTGTTATGAAGCTTATTGGAGCCAAAACTCTTTATATTATGTCCTGCCAAAAAAGTTAAAGATTTTAGAAGAACGAAATACAAAAATAGCAGACAATGTCCATTAATGGTCACCTAACGTAGAATAAAGCACAAAATTGTACGAATTATTTGGTTAATAGTCTTGTTGTATTCAAATAGATGTATTGACAATATATAATTACAAGTATAAAATATCCTCATATCAAAAACAGAATAAAGAATTCTATCCTTATTTATGTATTATCTAAATCCAACATAGTAACAAATATGGTCTCAACCATAAGATATAAGATTTAGCTTTATGCTTCACACAAATACAAACACAAGAATAAATTATTGAAAAATGAGCACAATTAGTGACAGATAATTATGAGTGATGCAAAATGACAATAGAACACAAAACGCATCCAAATTAGAAATTTTAACAAAGTGCGTTAGTAATCTTCTTCAGTTAGAGTTCACGAGAAGACACAAAATATAATTATTTCTCATAAAACATATGGATTGCAAATAACAAATAAAACAAACAACAAATAAAACAAACATCAAATAATTTCAACACTTCATATCCACATACAAACTAGCCCTCTAATCAGTTGGATTTCACCAATACGCATTTCTCGAACATAAAAAATAATTCACCAGAACGTAAATACAAACTTACTAGTTCTCATCTGAAGAGTGTTGGTTACTTGATGGATGAGGTACCTACGACATAGAAATGAACAATCCATGGATAGTAATTTTCATATAATTAATTGATTTGAAGAAATTTGTTATATGAACATATCCTGTAAACATTACCTCTCCACTAGGTGACTCATCATTTTGCTCCGGTGGCAAGCCCAACGATGCACAAATCCTAGACAACTGAGATTCAACTGTGTTCATCCTATTACCAAGTGCTTCTTGCGGTGTTCTCACTTGATCTTCCAATACTCTTATTCTATCGTTTGCCTCATTATTCACACTTGAAGGGTCGTCTGAGTGGTGAGATGATGATGCCAATGTGATGTCGATGCCCTATACATGCTAGGTGTTGGACCTAATCCTAATCCACGCACTCGACCATGTCTTTCTAATCTCATCACTTGAGCATATGCATTATCCTCCATCTCTGGAAGACTTGCATTTGACTCTTGGATAGAACTCTGTAACTCATTTATCTTCTCTTGGAGGAGTTCCTAAACCCATTATAAAAAGCAATGTCATACTACCTGAAATTTATCACGACCACAAATAAAGTAATAGAAACTAAACTTACGATTACGTGAACAGAGTCTTGATTAATTTGTCTCCCATCTTTACGAGTCCGATGGATGGCTATGAACACTTTGGCTCGTGACGGCTGTTCACCACTTGATGTATGTTCCTCAGATGTAGAAAGATACAATTACAATAAGACCTAATCCTATGGTTAACAATGACAGCAAAAAAATTGACCATTTCATTCATTAATCGTGTTATACTCTTTGTTCCTCCAGTATGTGGTATTGTTTAAACAAAACAAGTCTTTCTATTTGTTCTACTACGTCTCTGAAACAAAGAAAATGTTTAATAAAAAGATACAATTTATTATTGACAAAGTCATCAATATTGGGATACCGTTCATAGTACTCTACTTTCAGGTTATACTTATAGCCTTTCCATTTCTTACCCAAAGATTATAACACCTATTTGTCTCCTTCTGAAGGGTATGTAAACCTTACTTGGAAAAAAGCATACAGTATTAAATTGTGTTATTGGGCCCATAATAAATCATGCGATGGTATATGTAGACAATAATGCAATCTTACCTTAACAAATCCAAGAATCCTTTCTTTCTCTGATGCCGAAATTCACCTCTAATCTTGTATACTTAAAGGGAGCAATTGATAATTTCTTACTAAAGTCCCTAGAAAACTAGTCAACACACGAGCTTCGGGTCCTACTCCTTGGTTCATATCGTTAAACTGCACTGTGACCTTCTCACCTAGAGGCATATTCTAAAGTTTCAACATTAAATTTGGTCCCCTTCGTCTTATTTCTGAGTCCTGACCTGTAACACATATGAGGAAAAACAACATATCAGTCAATGGTGCTTGATAATAAAATGTCATAACTTTTAATGCTATGTTGTCTTTTACCAACTATGGTTGGGGTGCTATCTTGATGTTGACTTGGTGGTTCAACGCTTTGTGAGGTATAGCATCCTAGATTCAGAAAAGCCCTTAGGGGAAGAGTTTTGGGGTTAGAAACAAAATCCAGAAATAGATTGGGAGTCTAAAAGAGTTTAAGGGTGAGTTAGTAAGTTTTTAAAGCCTGTGTAGCTTTCGTATGAATCCTTTCGAAAGGATTCGATCATGCAAATGCGTGGGAAATAAATTAAGTTCATTTTCCCAAGTACACACCCGTGCATCTGCCTTGCACGCCCATGCAAGGCATTTATATAAAAAGAGAGTCGAGAGATTAAGTCATTTTTCCTCACCCAACTTTCCATTTTAGCAAACTCTTCTCTCTTGTTTCAGCAGCTCCCAACCTTAGAGAGGAAGTGTCGCCTCCAGTAGCTCCTGATCAAGCTAGAGAGCTAAGAGATTAGTGTGATAGAAAAGCTTCCAGTGGCAATGGCGTGAGGTAAGTGTTCGCTTACCTTTTCCTTGAGTTTTCCCAGCTTACTTTGATGGATTTTGATGCTTGACATGTTAATGAGTTTGTGCATGCTTATTTGATGATGATTGTGGCGTGAATTGATGAAATTGCCATCCTTGAACCATGCATGCAAGTTTGAATATGTTTAGTGAGAGAATGAAGGTGCTTCCATGGTAGAATCCATGATGATTGATGCATGTTAAATTGGATGCTTGTATTGTGTTATTTGAAGTGTTGGGAATGTGTAATAGAAGTGAATTTGTGATAGATTAAGAAATGGTTGTTGAATTGTGCATTTTTCAACAGGTGTTCTTGTTGAAAAACAAGATGCACGACCGTGTGCCTGCATAGCACGGCCGCGTGCACGCTATGTGCACAGCCAAGATTGTAGACACACGCCCGTGTGTCCTGAAGGACACGACCATGTATAGGCTTTTTCATGAAAAATGTCTAGAATTCTAGTAGCATGCACGGTCAGTAGCACGACCAGCACACGGCCCCGTGCGTCTGGGCACATGCCCGTGTGTCTTGCCCACACGCCCGTGCAGCAGCAGAATTTTCCAGAAAAGCAGGAAATTGATTTAATTAAGCATGAGAAATCAGTTTAATGGCTAAAATGCATCAGATAAGCCTCAGATAAGCAGGAATTCAGTTAATAAGCTGCATATGCATACCATAGCATGACATGTAGTTTCAGAAAGGATCAAAGGATCTGAATTCAGTAGATTTCAGTATTCAAAACCTAACATACGAGTGAGAGTATAGGTGAACTCGAGGGGGTATCTGTGGGATTCAGCTTTCTGACACCAGTCAGATTGTTCAACATTTCAGTTTCAGCTTTCTGACACTAGTCAGATTGTCCAACAGCAGTTATTATTCAGCTTTCTAGCTAGTAGCTAGACTGTTCAGCCCACATGGCCAGGATACCGAATCCCTGTGTTCATCAGACTGATCAGCACAGCATGTACCTTCGGGTACATTCAGATATTTAGATATTCAGATGCATGCATCATCAGATATTTTCAATTAGCATGACATGACATACACATCATGACATCATTAATTAATGAGATCAGATAAATCAGTAAAGCAGTTTCAGATTCCAGCAAGCGCATAGATGTATGAATAGGGCCAAGGCCAAGTATGTTTGTGATTTTATGTTGCTTGCTTGGGTTTCGAGGGAAGTAAGGAATGCTTACTGAGTGATCTTTATCACTCATCCCCCTCCTTCTTCCTTCCATTTCAGGTCAGGTTGTTGTTAGCGAGGAGCAGGTGGATCGAGGCTAGCGGGAGAGGGCCCACACCATAGTTCCAGTATGTACATTTTCAGTTTTGGACCTGATGGGTCATTTTGTAAACGTTGTATGTATTCAGATGTGAAAACAGTGTATGGAACAATATGTATATATGATAAAGGTCATTGGGCCTATTGTACAGAGTAGCATGTATATCTTAGTTTTATGTATTTCAGCTTCCACATGTATTGTATTCAGATTGTATAGCAGCAGTAGGAAATATAGTTTTATTCTTTTTGTAGGATTCCCGTCACGTGTACCAGTATTTCCAGATTATTAATAAAAGCTCCCCATTATTCAGCAGCAGGGGTACACGTAGCGGCGGATCCTACATGAGGATTGCCCCTCGAAAATCGTTCGTATATCTCTTTTCCTCGACATTTTTAAGTTGTAATCTACAAAAAAAGTTCTCGTTATTTATAGATTCATATGTAAATAATTAAGAAAAAAAAGAAACATAGATAAAAGGTTGCCTTATGTAGATAAAGAAATCAATAACACATCAAAGATAAAATTTGAGTTAACCTTAGCTAACATTGTGGTCATCATCATCCTATAACTGTTGCTCAGTAAGCACATCAACGAAAATGTAGTCTGTATCACTCTTAACCAACATAAAATCATTATTCTCTGTCTCTATCTGATTTACTAAATGAAGAATATTCAAACTATCGTCAGGGATATTCACATCAATGTTACCCCCATCAGACGCAACATCTCCTAAATCAAAGATATCTCTAGGCCTTATGGGTAAAGGAACAACCCATTGTTCATCTCTTTGATCTTAGACAAAGATAACTTATTGAGCCTAAGATGCAAACACAAAAGGTTCATCAAGTATATGATCACCAGTGTGAATTAGGTGAGCAAAACTTATTAGTGTAAATCCTTGTGTGTTCTATGTTATCCCTCTACCGTGAGTAACATCAACCTAATCACATCTGAATAGTACAATCTTAAATTCATCGTAATAGTTTAGTTCAATAATATTAGTCAATGCACCATAGTAAGTCACATCGCCTAACACTGGCCTTGAGTCGCTACTACTAGCATAACTTTGGGTTATGGCTACCACCATAACTCCACAATTTTTTGTATTCATGTCTTTCTCATATTCCTTTGTTCAAAATCTATACCCGTTATACAAATCAAAACATTTGAACCTTTTTGCTACATAGTTTGGACCACGCGCAAGGGCTTTGATTTTAGTAATGAGATGCTCATCGTTATCAATATCCAAATCTTTTGCCTAAAAGCAACATAAATAGTTATTTGTTAATGTCCACTAATATACACATATATAAAGAGAATTATCTATCAAAAAAAAAAAACTTCATTTACCTTTACGTTGAACCATTCATGAAATGATTCGCTATGTAAGCGGTCAATCTCATATTGAGTTAGTTGTCATCGACGATGTTGTCTTTTGATAGTGTTGACATGTTCTCTGTAATTTATAGACAAATGAGTACAATATCATTGCAATTTGATGTCGATATATTCATGGATATGTTCATCATCAAAGATAACTTACTCTCGGCACCTCCGAACTATATCTGAATCACAATTGAAAAGAACATAACGTTGTGCCTGCACCCACATATTTTCATCCATCATGAAACCCTGAACACTTCTAAACATTTGTCCAATATTGGGGAAATAGGATTGACTTGGACCCAGGTGCATTAGTTGTGTTTTTTTGGCCCTGCGATAATTGTTCGTCATCTAAATATTGGGCGTAAAATGCCAAACACTCTGAATCAAGAAACGCTTCAGCAATTAAACCCTCTGGATGAGTTTTATTCCTGATAGTTGATTTTAAAGTGCCTAATAACCTGATGAATGATAGAGTGTGAGCTTACTTTCAAGAAAAAACTATAAAGTATATTTATTTATAGCATTTACCTTTCGATTGGATACATCCATCAGTACTGCACTAGCCCGACAAGCCTCGCTTTTATAGCCAGATGAACAACCAAATGCACCATAATTGTGAAAAATATAGGGGGAAAATTTTTTTCCATATTGTAGAGTGTGAGCATAATCTTTCTTTCAAGTTGTTCGAGATCATGGATTTGAAGAGAATTAGCACACAAAGCTCGAAAGAAGTTTGATAGTTCAGTCAGAATATAACTTACTTTCATAGGCAATGCACCTCGTAATGCAAATGGAAGAAGTTGTTGTATTAATACGTGATAATCATGAGTTTTTAAACTAGATAATTTGTGTTGTTTACGAACACATCATGAAATATTTGAGGCAAGACCATCCGGGAACTTAACTTGTTCCAACACTCCATAAAAATTTTTCCTCTCATGTGACACCATCGTATAGTAGGCCGGAGGTAAATAGGTCTTTCCTGAATCCCGCTGTTGAAGCCATAACTCCTTCCTTATGTTCATCTCTTGCAAGTCCCGACGAGCATGAATGTTATCTTTTGACTTTTTATCAATATTGAGAATTGTATTCACCACACTGTCACAAATATTTTTCTTAATGTGCATCACATCAAAGTTATGTCTTATTAAATGCGATTGCCAATAAGATAAGTGGAAGAAATTTTATTTTTTTTCTATGTTTTTGGTTTGACCCCCGTAACTTCTTTATGCATCTTTTCGTACCTGAATTTGATATTTTTCAATTGATCCAAGATTAAAAAAATTGATGATGACCCATGAAACAAAAATTTTTGCCATTCCTCGACGTCTAGAGTCTATCTCTGTATTACAACAAGGACATGCAAAACAACTATGAATGTTTCACCAAGAGAGATTACCATAAGCTGGAAAATCATTTATGGTCCACATAATTGCTGCATGCAATTGAAACATTTGATTCGATGAGGCATCAAACATTTCCACCCCTATCTCTCATAAGTCTTTAAGGCCTTTTATCAAAGATTGCAAGTAAACATCAATATCATTACCAGACCCAAAAAGACTTGGAATTAACAATGAGAGCATACAAAATTGTTGTTTCATGCACAACCATGGTGGTAAATTGTAGGGAAGTAAAACGACCGGCCATATGTTGTAAGTGCTTTGTATAGTACCAAACAGATTGAAACCATCGCTCGCTAAACCCAATCTAACATTACGTGGTTTTTCACCAAATGTAGGGTAGATCGAGTCAAAGCTTTTCCAAGCTTCTTAGTTAGTCGGATGTCTCATAATTCCATCTTTGGTACGGTGTTTATCATGTCAAGTCATTAACTTTGAAGTTTTTGGGGACATGAATAACCTTTGAAGTCTCGGCTTGATAGGAAAATACTGCAATACTTTCGACGAAATTTGTTTTTTCTTGACCAAATTAGAAATTCCTATGGCACTGGATGAATCACTTTAGAATTTCTCCACTGAGACGCCCCACAAACTGAGCATAAGTCATCAGAAGCTTGTTCTTTTCAGAATAGCATATAATTATTGGAACAAGCATGAATTTTCACATATTTAAGTCCTAAGGCTTTAACAATCTTTTTGGTTCCATGAAAAGACTTTAGTAGTGTCCCACCCTTTGGAAAAGTATCTTTTAAAAGCTTAATTAAAGCATCAACCGATTCGTTAGACCAACCATAATGACATTTTAAATTATAGAGATGCAAAACGAATGACAGTTTAGTGAAATTCTCACACCCCAGATATAATTCTTCCTTAACATCTTCTGTTAACTTCCTAAAGTCTTTCTTTTCTCCAACAAAATGTTCTGGATGTTCTTCCATCATAGTATCATCGTTGTTAGGCTCAATTGCATCTCTGTCATGATTACATGTATCGAAAACTTGTCCAAATACCCCAAAAACATCATGTAACATTTTTGTTATGAAATTATAAGTACTCATTTCTTTTTGAACTTGGATGTCTGGGGTTGACTCTTATGTTACCATAGATTTAACGTGACAATACCAAGTCATATAACCAACCATAAATCCATGAACCACTAAATGGTCATACAGTTCTATCCGATTTTTGTAATAGTAATTAACACACTTTCTACAAGGACATGAAACCTTGTCAGTACTTGATTTACCTTGAAATACAAAATCAAGGAAGTTATTCAACCCTTCTAAAAATTTTGCGGTATCTGTTGGTAAACTCATCTAGCTCCTACACTTGCGAGTATCTATAACAACGTACTGATAGATAATAACACAGTTAAAATTATACCTAATGTAACCACCAAATCAATCAGACCATGTGACATTTCATAGTTATATTACAAACACAAATACTCATTCGTTAACTTTAATAATAAAACATGAGCTTTTCTTTTTAATTTTCAATTTTAGGTGTTTTTGAAAAAATTAAATTGTTAATATTTAATTTTAACAATGAAAGTTACATCCTAACAAGCATAATAAAACATCATAATTAATTATGAAATTTTGTGTTTTGTGATGGAACATGATTAATTGTTTGTTTTGGTCTTATCAAACTAACAAATAATAATTATGATGTTTGTGGGAATCACATTATATTTCTAAAACTCTAGAATACATAAGATTAAAAAAAGTTTCATATGTTTGCAATATGTTGTTTCCGATAATGTTTTCACTTAGGGTAACAAAAACAATAGGTAATTTTTATCTGAAGAACATATAATTGATTGAATCATGCTCGAAGGCAAATAAAATAAATTAATTAATTAAAACAACTTAATTTTAGATTGTTAAAATGATATTAACTAACATTTTATAGATTATCTGAATATAATTTAGAAAATGTATTTTGTTAAAATTGTCTAAATATATAAAGATATTTGACCATCACTGATTCAATTCAAAATATTTATTATTCTTAACATAAAATCTTTGATAAAATATTTATTTTATCTTTGAAATGTGTTATTGTGATTATAAGTGTCAATCACGGATTCTAATATGAATAAACTCAAATAAAATTTAATTTTAGATTATATTAAATCTAAAAAAAAATAAGTTTAGATCAATGAATTAAGATTCAAATTTAATATTTAATTCATTTGTGAAAATTAGGAAATCGAATTAAAATAAAAACTATAATAAAATTAATGGTCAATTTGACATGCAATCTAAGAAAATCCGAACCCAATAATTTGACAAGAATCAAGGGTACTCATGGATTAATCCTCTTAAAAAGTATATGTATTATTTATCAAGGTTTTTGAATAATTAATATATTCATTAGCTTAAAGAAACTTTGACATTTAGTTTCCTAGGGCCTTCAGAAAAAAGTTTATAAATCATAAATTTGTGCATTGTATTAATAATTTCATAGAAATTTATAAATCATAAAATTATTATAAATTTCATAGAATTTTTTTTCCTTTTCTATGATAAAAATCTGTGCATTGTATTATTAATTGGTTCCAAATAATGATTCAATCAAACACTTCCAACTCAAAACCACATACAAACCAACCCTCCAATCGGTTGGATTTCAATTATTTACTCTAAATTCAGATACAAAACTTAATACTTTAATAAATAACAAATAAATAACAAATAATAAAAATTAATACAAAACTTACAATTTCGTCTCCAAATGAGAGCCAAACTGAAGAAGAGAAGAACATCGTCTCCAAATGAAGAAGAAATGGCCGAAAATCGTCAGAAACATGCCTGGAGCCGGCGAACACAACAGCCACAGCGGGAGAAAATAGAGCGCAACGACGGGAGGAAATGGGAGAAGGAAGAAAAGAAATGTTCGCGCGTTAGGTTTAAAAAGACTTTTACCGGCGTTTTTAAGTGACCTTTACCGGCGTTTTTACAAACGTCAATAAAACTGTTTACAGCGACGTTTTTTATGGCGTTTTATTAAAACGCCGCTAAAACGTATTCTTTTAATGGCATTTAGGTAAACGTCACTAAAAAAACGCCGCTAAAAGCCCATTCTCTTGTAGTGGTACCACCATTATGCTTCATGTTGTTAATCTAAACCAACATATTTTAATAAACAATAAAGAAAAAAAATGTAAGATCATCCAAGACTTGTGTAGTTAAATTTATAGATACCTTAAATATCGTAAAGGATATTCCACGAGTATTAGTTTATAATAAAGTTATAGTTTCTTTTTAATTAACTTTTGTAACTAATAAGCACATGCATGCAGTCTTAAGACGTGTTTGAAAGGAAATTTTCTTTATGGGGCAAGTTTTAATAAATTCATAGTACTTTTTAGAATGGTGTTATTAAATGATATTCTTTTTAGGCAATTGAAATTTGATACGTATTGCATGGAAAAGTATATTTTTATTTCTATATCTACCAAAGAATTAAATTAGCTTTCCAAATTAAGATAGAAAATAATCATTTAATTCATTGTGGCAGCATTTTGTGAAAGTGTAAATGACAAGTAACTACCTTTACTATACAGTTCATTGAATCAAATTTGTTGTTTTCATTTGAGTATTACTTTTGTCTGATCATGCCTTTGAAAGAGATTCAAAGTTGTAATATGATTTATTAAGAAGATTAAAATTATTAGCTTAGTAAAGCTTTATTTATAAGAATAGTCTTTAACTATTAGTACAAGTCTTTCAAAAAAGAAATTTTTATGCAAGAACACCAATTGGCATCGATCCATTTAGAGAGGTGTAGAGTTGAGTCTGGATCATTTGCCTCCACATCTGAGATTCTATGCCTTAACCATCTATTATCTAGCGGTGTTGGAATTTCAACACAAATTTTATAACATCAAAAGTTCTCACTACTTTCTTTAAAACGATTACAAGACTTGGTAATACTATGAAAAATTTCTCTGATAAAAGGTATATTATACTTTTGAAAACCATAAATATATCAAATACGATTCCATTGCTTAAGGGATTCCATGATAATAGCCTTACGTCTAATAAACTCGAAAGAGAAATCGACATAATTCGAATTGGCTGCATGATTTTACACAATTATGATTCCTCCTTATTTAAACCTTCCTGGTGTTTCTTTCAAACTTCTGAAATATTGAAACTCTTGAATAGATATTTAAGTCAGAACAATGAACCGAATGACCTGACTTAATTATTAGATAAGAAGAGAGTCCAAATCCGAACTGACTAAGCATATGAAACTGGGAAAGAATGGGGTTATACAAGTTGGTGCAATTGGTTTCATTCTTATCATAAAATCGAAGACAAAACACACATGGGTGGGTGGCCAAAATTGTTTCTTTGTAGAAGAGGCTGTGCCTGGACAGGACTTAACTGGCCTCCCCCTGTCAAATTTAATTTCTCCAAGCATCTCTGAATACAACATCAATTTGGTTTTTGCTTGACGACAATAATCACACCAGAAGTTGGAAAATATAAAATTTAATATTCATCATTATCCCACTTCATCAATTTCCTTATCCATAACTGTCATAGTATCTTAATATTCAATGAATGAGAGAGTTACAAATTACGAAAGGGTTATATTATGGGGTTTAAATGTTAAGTTAAACTTTTCTTTAAGTGTGACTCCAATCCTTCAAGATGAGATTGATTCATGTATCTTAAATTAATTCCCAATAATATTTTATTTATAAATATTTCATGATGAATATTAATAAGTAAAACCAAATATGACTAAATAATTTTAAATAAAAAATAATACAAATAATTAGATCATTCAATCATATAATAATGTTATCATTTTATTCTTAATATTAATCATTTTTATATATAATATTACTTATTAACTTTTATTAAAAAATCTGGTTTTAATAAGGTTACACATTAAGAAGTTTGATAAACCGTTATCTATTGAAAGAGAATATGAGTTGTTTTCATTTGGCTCAAAAGTATGCCCAAAGGCCAAGAATTGAGGAGAAGTGGGAGCCACGAAATTGAGAGCTTCAAACACTTGGAACAATATTATTCCAAGTTGGCATTTAATCATTCAGGGAGGGAAGAAAGAGTTTAATGTATTGGATATGGAGTACACAGAAAAATATGGGAAATATACCCATCTAAATTTCCACCATGTTTTCAACGCCACGTGAATCACAAAATGCCTTTCAACTTCACCTTGACACAAGGTTTTAGTATATATAAAATTATTATGCTCTTAATATTAAAATTCAAATAAAATAACCTAATAGCCAGTAAATGAATGAGGTTTTGGATGACATTCTTGAAAAGTGCTCGCTTTTAAAGAAGTCAACACATGAAGGTTAGAATCACATTTCAAAAACAGCAAAATGCTCGCTAAAAAGTCTAAACATGCAAAAGTTTACTACAAAAATGCCCAAATTATTATATATTATTTCTTATACACAAAAACTTGCCTTTTTGGAAACTGGCATAACCATATTTGATTAGCACCTAAACATGTTATTCATTAGCAAATCAGCTTAAAATATAGATAGGAGTCTCTTTTATTACTTGGAAACAAATAAAAAGAAGCAAACTTAGTAGTTCAACTCTAACATTTGAGAGATTTTTTTTATATTTTGTTTTGTTTTGTGCTCACATAGCAAAGTAACCACATTTTACCAATTTGAGATACTATAATTAATATAATTATCTTATTTTAATTGAATAATAATATAAATAAAATCTTGATATTTATGTTGTACGAAAAAATAAATATAGAGAATTTACCTGTAAATGATATTATTTTTATAATATTCATGTATATTATACGCTAAGAAATATATTTTTTAATTGTTAGAACTAATATTTGAATTTAATGAAAGAAAATATTATTTTTGAAGATGATAGAAGAATATTAACAAAAAAATTAGATAGAAAATAGTTGATTTCCGTTTATAAAATCATATTAATATTAGCATGTTACGAAAAAAGAGATCACGTTCGATAAAATTTTCGTTGTAAATAATCGATGGAATGGGCTAGATTGAGCTAAGACCCACAAACTCATGAGTCTTCGAATTTGATCAATCTAAAAAAATTTTTTAAGGTTTGATGTATAGCTTAAAGTCTATAACCATACTCTCGTAACCTTTAAATATAAAATATATTATAATTTATATATTTTTAAATTTAAAATATTAATAATTTAAGAAAATTACGATAGTGCCCTGGGTCAAGCCGACTCACAGCGACCCGACGCAGAAATTCTATATCTGTTCGTGGTGGCCTAGAGAAGTTGGTTATAGAATTCCAGCAATTTTGTTGAATAAGTAATATTAACCAATAATTTTCATGCAATAATATTAATTTTTATGAAAAAAAAAAAACATATATTATTTCATATAATATTTTGTATTTATCATTAGTCTCTTAATATTTAATCTTATCCAGTTTGATTAATAGTCTTTTACTTGTTCCACCCTTGATTTGTGCCCGTCATAAACAACAAAGCAAATTTTGATACAATCTCATTAATTTTATTAGTAATTAGTTATGCCCGGTCCAGAAATTACCTAATTGGTTACGTACAATTCTTGGGTTTTACCGATTCTAGTTTCCATAGAAATATACCTATCCCTGAAGTTGTAAACCAACCTGAGTCCCTGGGGGCTTGACATGTGTCAAGCCAAATTTGGTTTGACCATTGTCTAGTCCAACTTGATTTACTTAATCAATTTGAGAATATATTAATTAAATATTTCATAAAATTAAAATATTAACATAATACTTAATATAAATATAAATAGTATTTAATAAAATAATACTCGACATATCTAAAATCTGAACTTGTAAAAAACTATAAAAAAGCTTGTTAGATAAATGGAACCAAAATTCTAACATTCTTATCTTAATAAAATTAAGGATATGAGAAGAATGAAACATAAAATAATAAACAACTCATACTTAACATGGTTAAAAATAATAATCAACTAACATCATTATTTAATCTTATATTAAAAATATTTAAAATACGAATTAGAAGGAGTGCATAACTATGAACATAACAAAATACAAATATTTAAAATAATATTATATTTTTCATAATCCATCCGATAATATACTTATAATTACAGTTTCAAGTTTGTCAGATCAAGTTGACTATAAAAGTTTGAATACTCAACTTAAAATGACACATGAATACACAACATTCAACATGACTCGCTAGATTAATTTGACACACTCCACTATACGAGGAATTCATCATATACCTAATGTCATTTTAACTAAGTTTGATATTTTATTTTTAAGTCATCACATACCCATTAAAGTAACTCAAAACTAGGTTATACAATGTGACTAATATCATACAAAAAGAAGTACATTACATTTCAACAACTCATATCAAACACTTTAATCAAACTTCATTGAGTCCAACCATTTGATAATATGTATTGCATCCATCAACATGCTTTCATAAACCAAATTTTGCATTCAACATTTGCAAACCATTTCATCGAAGTCAAATATTAAAAGTATAAAACCCGCTGTTATATATACCATTATTACTTTACTATTATATTTATTATCATTATTTTGTTTTACTTTATTTTACTATACTGATAAAACATGATATTAGTATATATAATAGGAATCTTACATGACTATTTATCTAAAAATTATGCATTGTGCAGAAGTTATAAATAAAATGTGGTGGAATATTAAAACTCATTGTATAGTATCATAAAGAAAAACTTATAATTTTTTTTATTACATTTGATAAATATTGAAACATATATGATAGATACACGAGTAATATAAGCATATAAACCAACATGCTATCTGTTGAAAAACTGAATACATATATATACATACATATAAAAAACTTAAAAGTGCAGGTAGGAACTCGCTTAAGTTGTATCCCATTTTTTAGTCATCTCGTGCTTCAACTTAACTCTCCAAGATGCTAACCTACAAAAAAGGAAAACTGAAAGGGATGAGTGACAAGTCACTCAGTAAGTATCTTCTGTCTTTATCCTTGGGTAGGCTTTAAACTGACTTATACCAACTTGTGACTGATTAAAAGGCTCTAAGCAATAACTAAATGGCTAACTGTTAACTGAAAGACTTAAGTCAATTTCTGATAGTCTAATAACTTTTTCTGCTCTAACCTAACTTACTGTTGAAACTCACTTTTTAAGCTATTTTCCTTATCTTATTTCTTAGCTAAGAACATTTCTAAACTCTGCTCTGATCTTTCATTTGGCTAGCTGATAAACTGGAAAACTTAACTGAAGGTATTTCTTACTTTTTTCTTACTCATCCTGTTTTTGTTCTAATCTTTTTCTAAGTACTATTCCTTGACTAGACAGGCTTCTAATCTAATAGATTCTACTTAAATTATCCTTAGTCGTTCTTTAATTTCTATCTTTAATGTTTTATACTTTATTTAATCTCTAACCTGACAGATTTTTCTTAGTCTAGTGCTAGTCTAAGTGATGCTAAACTAGAGAAATCAATTTTAGTTCTTAATTGATCTTATAAGTTTGTCCTTCTCTAGCTTAACTTATTATTCAAATATTGTCTCATGCTATATTGTAAGTATGTATATGAGTATAAGTAAACAACACAGTATGTAGATATCCAAGTTCTTTTAAGATGTGTACAATTTTAATATATTTCTTAATTTATAATCCTCTTTTTCTCGATTCCTAAAGACATTTCATAAGTATATTCTGTTATAATACTCATGACTGACCATAAGAATTCATCTGAGTTCTTATCTTATTACATTATTAATTCTATTTCTCATTTACTATTTTGCTTATAACTTAATTTGTTATCTATCTGAAACTCTATACGTATTTATATCTCTAGAATTACATATCTTGATTTTCTATTACTTATCAGTCTATCTGATAAGTTTTACTTCACTTTACTGTTACTTTTCATAAATTCTCTGTTATGCTTATTCTCATGCTATACATGACATGATATGAAGTATACTGAAATCATACTAAAAGTCATGTTTGGTTATGCTGAAAATCATATTTGGTTCCTTAGGTCTATTTTTTGAAAAATATCTTTCTAAAAATGTTTTCTAAAAATACTGCTAGAATCCGAAGATTCTAAAATACTAAAAAAATAAGTAAAATTTGTATTTGAAATCTCTATGTATCTGAATATACCTACTATACTATGCAGACTGATAATACAAGGATTCGACACCTTGGCCAAGTAGGGTTTAATTGAATGAAACTGATCAGTAATATGATACTAATATCTAAAGTTAAATCTGAGATCTGAAGTTGAAAAACTAAAACTAACACATGGCCAGTATATATAAAGGTCTTCCCGCATCGTGGATACTAGCGAACCTCTAAACTATCGGGCATACATACCTTTGGTGTCCTTTTGTATTCACCTCTAAAATGATGTTTAGATCATCGTCTTTCTACTTTAAAAACATATATATGCAAATCATTTGATCATTTTTTTAAAATAATATTTTGGCATGTCATATTATGTAATGCTAATCATGCATGAGATCTTATTCTTTCTTTTCTTCCAATTACCTTCTTTTTATATGTACATCTGTTATAATTTTATTTTGCATATATCTTACTGAAATTACTATTTTTGTAACTCATTATGCTTTTTTGTAAATTCTACATAAGTTGTTCTATATCCTATGGGTTTATTATATTATATGTTTCATAACTATTTCTGTTTTTGTTTCTATACTATTTTTATTATTGTTTTTGTATATTTTTATGTTGCTTATATTACTGCTTCCCTATTTCCATTTCTATTTTTTTATTGTAATCTCCATATTACTATAACTATTTCTAAGCTACTGTTGAGTTTCTCTTACTTGTAAGAGTTTGAAAGTGTGATTCTAAAAAAATATTTTATCATACTATTTTCTGTGCATTGTTCTAAGGGTTTTTTTATTATAATTTTTTGTGTTTCTTTCTTCTTTTTACTCATTCAAATTCTTAATTTACGATTTATTCTCTTATTCACTTAGAATACTTAATATTTTTCCTTATCACTGATATTTTGCTAAATGAGGAGGAAAATCTCTAATTTTCATTAAGTGCACTATCAAATGGATGGTTATGCATAGCATGTACAGTTGTGTGTTTGGTCATGCAAGAGAATGTGCGAGCCTCTGGAAATTCTTCACAAAATCTATTTTTTAAAAATGCCACAAAAAAGTAATAGTAGTGAATAAATACGCAACACCGATATTTAAAACTAATATGGCTATAAATGAGTATTCTAGTGAGAAATAGAATAAACAATAGTTAAAATGCCAGTATAAGAGACTACTTAGATTTTTAGTGGCGTTTGTACAAACATCACTAAAAAATCATCAATAAATGTTACTTTTGTTGCAGTGAAAATCCAATTAAATCCAATATAATCAAAAGTGTTTACATCAGTCAAAATTCATGAAACATATTCCACAAAATTTGGAACTCAATCAAAACTCCAACACAAGTAAAATACATGAAAATGTACAAAGAGATTAATTAAAATTACCAAAAGTAGTCAATCTTCAGGGTTTACAACTCCAAATTTAGTTGTTAAAATCAAAACTTATTCATCCAAATCAAAGATCCATATATCTCACAAAGTATGAATCAAAGAATCAAGTTAGAAAAATATATTTGAATATTAATTATTTAAATATAAAAGCTAGTTATACTGGTATACTTGAATATCCTTAGTTTAACATGATTCTTCACTTTGATATGTTCTTAATGCATTCAATGATATTTTCATTGTGAACAATATCAAAAACTTCCCTTTCAATGTAAAACCACCAAGCAATCATTCATCCACTCATCACTCATTTGATTATGCAAACTATTTTTCACAAGATTTATTGCGGAGAACACCCTTTCAACCATTGTAGTAGTCATAAGAAAAACTAATGTTGACTTAATAAGCGAAAAAAAAAAAATTGTCATAACCAATATCATTCTTAAACTCAACTATTTTTTTAGCAAGGTGTCGGTGTATGAATACCCTCGTAAGAGTACAAGTCAACAAGTAATAAAATAAGATATTGTTTACATAGGGAATGGGGAGATGACAACTAGTAATAATTGACCTTTCAGTTATCTAGAGCTTCAAAAAAGTTACATTGAATATAGGTGTCATGCAATGTCATGCAAATCAATAACATAAACATAGGAATGCCTATAGCCTATGAATGTAATGGTATTTGTGCTAGCATTAATTATCTCACAACATAAGGCATGAAAACAAACTTTGAAGCCCTTATCACATAATTGACTTATACTAAATAAATTATGCTTAAGACTTTTAATAGACAACATGATGCGTTAAAAGTTTAAACCCTAACTTCCTAGCAAGTGTACTAGTTCAAAGTAATACGGGAAGTATTCAGGGTGTCGTATCCACGGGATCGCGTAAGCAAGTACCAAGACGGCACTACTCCTAATTTTATCTAAACTATCGAATACGAGTATAAAATAAATATGAAATCCAAAACTAAAATAAAATCAAACTAAAATAAAATAATTAACAAGCACGCCTAGATAAATCGAATAACACAACGTGAGATGATGCTAAGATTTCGGGTTCACTAATTCACTACAATGTAGGTTTTTCATATGCTTATGTATTTCATATTATTCATGTGACAACGGAATTCCCTAAATTGATTAACATTCTTTCTCAAGCAATATTAATCCTAATTAACAATCTAATAACCTAACCATCTCTATTTAGGTTTAATTAGATGAAAATGTATTAAGTTTTATAGAATCCACTAGCTTTCAACACAAGCCTATTGTGTCTATGACTATTGTATGTATTATCAAATATATATCTATATTTAATTAATCCATGGTTCGTATTCTCGCTGTTTTTATGTAATATCACCTCTCGGTCTCAATCACACAACAAAAATCCTATTAAAAGTGGTCAAATTTCAATAGGCATTAAGTTCAGAATGCAAACTCACATGAAATAATATGTTCGTAAATTATAATCCAAAAAACCCTACATATTCATGAATTAGCTAACCCTAATCTTAGCAAAAATTATTTAGTTCATCATTAAAAACAAATAAGCACTAAGATTCAAGCAAATTATAAGCATAATGGAGAAAATAAGAATAAAACCAGATGAATGTTGAATCTCTTATTGAAGTTGATGAAAAAATATTCTCACAATTGCAATCCGAAAAGCTTTTGATTGAATTCCCAAAATAAAATATTGAATATCAGAAAATTGTGTGAAGAATCTCTCAAAAAATCTCCTAGGACGGCTCTCTATTATTCTAAAATTACAAAGTATTATATATACTTAGGGTTAAGGAAGAATTTCACTCCTAGTGAAATTTTACCAAATTTTGCCCATGTCGCGGCATCATGCGATGACCTGGAGGTTCTGCCTGGGTCATGCTGTGGTATCATGCTGTGGCATGATGATTCTAGACTGCATGCTACGGCCTAATGTTGCGGCATGCAGATTCTGGAATTTTATGCGCCTCTTGCACTACCCTATGTTGCGGCATGATGCCGCGGCCTGTAGCTTCTAGAGTCCGAAATTTTGTTCTTCACTAAAGTTATAGCCTTGGATGTCTAGTTTCATTTGAATTTTGAATCACCTCATTTGGACTTCGGACTCTCAATTTATGCTCATTTTAGTGCTCAGTGGTCACAAATTTTCACCAAGAAGACATGACTTTGCGACAACGGTTGAGGGCCCAAAAGAACTCGGATTTTCCCCCATAATAGCTTTTTGAAAAGCTTGAGATGTCACTACAACTTCAGTGAAGACAACTTTGCCATTACAGAGCTCAAACATATTGAAAATTCTCGTTCTCTGCTGTGGCGTGCAATACTCTCCTTTCCCGTTTTTACTTTAGCTGCTCATTCTTCTTTAGACTAAAGTCGAACCTTCGGCTAGTCTTTCATAAGTGTCTTTTTGGCTTGATTTCCATTGAAATCACATCAAAATCAATATTTTCTACAAAACCAAACATGAAAATCCGTGATCCCGAAATATGCACATAATAAGGGTAAAATGGTCAAATCACACTTAAAACTCTATAAATTGATCACGAAATTATATATGCAATTGACACTTATCACAACACATTATTTATGGATAAGGAAGTGTTACTATAGAGTTGATCCTAATCACCTTACCCTTTGAAGTGTCTCCAAAGTTGATGTTTTCTCCATTTTTGGACTTCAGAGGTACTTGTTGTCAGTCATATGTCTTAAGCATCCACTATCCAAATACCACTTGCTAGACTTCTTGTTCTTAACTTCCAAGTATACCTACATAAAGATATTATCTAAGTATTTTTTGGTACCAAAATGGTTTTGTGTCTATGTAGGTTAGCTTTAAAAGTCCCCTTAGGAATCCAAACCTTTTTCACCTTTTAAGGTTTGTCATTCCTAATTAGGTATTCTCTAATTGTATGTCCAACATAAGTATGATATTTGTATTTCATATTTAAAGCATATAGTTTCTTTTATAGTCTATAAGAGTTGGTGAAGAGGTTACCCTCATTATAACCTAAACCTTCTCTATTAAGAACACTCATTTGAGATGCTAAAATCTCATCTAACCTCTTAGTTTTGATTTGAATTGTTTTTAAGATTTCATTAGAGCTAATTGCCTTTCTCTTTTGTTCTCATTTTTTGTCCTAAGTAATTCTAACTCATTTGCAATACTTTCTTTTTGATTCAACGTTAATTTTAAATCATTTCTACTTAAGTCATGCTCACATACAACTTTTTCTAAATCTAATTTCAAAGTTACTAAACTTTTATTTAAACATTTATTTCTAGAGCTAACATTTTTAAATACAAGTCATAATAAGTCAAAAACATCTTGTAATTCATCATATGAGAAAAAGTTTGATTTGTTTACCTCTTTATCTAAGTCACTTTTAGCTATAAAGCATACGTTGGCCCTCTCTTCCTCTTTTTCGCTCTCATCACTAGAGTCATCACTTTCACTCCATATGGCAGCAAATACCTTCTTCTTTGAATTTCTTTTTATCTTTTTCCTTCCTTTTCTTTTTAAGCAATGGACAATCTTGCCTAATGTGTATTAACTTCTTGCATTTGTAACAAATGACTTCTTTGTCATTTTCTTCTTTGCCTTTTGATTTGAAATCACACTTGCCCTTTATCCTCTTGTTTCTTGATAAGAATTTATTGAACCTTCTTGCCAACAAACTTATATCTTCCTCATCCATGGAAGATTCGTCATCATACTCATCAATCGCCTTCAAAGCAATTCCCTTGGAAATTTTATTTTCTTTCTCCTTTGTTTTTCTCTTCATTTCAAATTTTAGAAGACTTTTAATTCATCTATGCCCATATGTGTTTGGTCTATCGACTTTTCTATAATGGGAACGTTCATGGTTTACGATTCAGGAAAAGACCTCAACACCTTCTTTACCAATTTCATGGTCTTGAACTTCTAGCCTAACCATTTGAGGTTATTACCAAGTCTGAGAATCTCTTGTACATGTTAAGGATGCTCCTATTAGACTTTATCTCAAACAGCTCATATTTTCTAAATAATAGTTTAATCGTTGACTCCATGACCTAGTTTATGCCTTTGTGTATAGTTTAGAGAATAGTCCAAACATTTTTAGCTAATTCACAAGTAAAAACTCTGATAAATTTTGTAAAATCCAAAGCACAAAACAAAATATTAATGGCTTTGGCATTTAAGCAATTATGTCTTAGGATCTTTAGAAACTAAGTCTCTATGCTTAATGATTTTCCATAATTTATAATCAATAGACCTAATATGCAATATCATTCTAATTTTCCATTGGAAATAGTTTATACCACAAAACAATAGTGGTCTAGTAATGCATTGTCCCTCACTGAAAGTAGGTATGAAAGTGCTAGCCATTTTGCAAAAATCTTTTAACTTTAAAAATCATTAGATTTTATAAAATACCAGAGACCAAAATTTGAAACCAATTGTAAAACTTTTTAAACTAGGAAAGTAATCCTAAAAGGGGGTAAGTAGGATTATTAAAAAATTTTGCCACTTAAAATCAAATTAAATGCAAAAAAATCAAAAAATCAATTTTCAAGACACAATCAAACACCAAGCAATTTAATTAACACAAATAAATACAAATATCAAACAATTAAAAAGAGTAAGGGAAAGAGATTGCTCAACTAATTGATAGAGGTTTGAAGCTTTAAACACAAGTCTCTTACATCCTCTTTCTTAATTAAATCCGATTGAAGTTTTCATTATCTTTAATATCCGAAGATTACACTTTTTTGACACAAAATAATTTTGCCCTTTATAGTAGTCTACTAAGATTTCACCATTTGTGATTAAAAGTAAAGAATTTGGTATGAAAATACCTCTAAGTAGGCTAATACACAAGATTGAGAACAAAGATCTCTCAGAGGTTTATCAAGAACAAGCTTAGTAGGAGAAAATGAGTGGCCTAAAGCAATGAACACAAAAGCTTTAGATGTGCAATTAGATATCTAACCTTTCTCACTTCAAAATGGTTTCCTTTTATATTAAAAATCTTGCAAAACAATAGAAAGGAGTCATTGCGTTTAATTTGTATCTGCTAGTAGGTGAAATGAAAATAGTTGTAATAAATTTCTCAAGTGCACAATCAAGTCCATCAGGTGTATGATCATGTTTGCTTAATTTATTATCTCGATCGAACTCCTAATAGTCGAATTTATAAATCCCACCAACTATGCATGATTGTGTGTTTCTTACATACAATATTGCTTATTTTCTTCATGTCTGTCTTTCAAATTCTACAAACTTGTAAGGAACCTGAGCACTATTAGCACATGAGATACACACGATGGCTCTTTAGTTTAAGCACAGTCATGTGTTAAAGTTGTAAGGTCATAATTTTTAAAATACATCTAATAAGCCTTTGCACGATTAGTTTTGCATGAGAAGGGTGGTAGTGTTGCTCCTTTTTTCATCCAACATGATCGTGTGATGTTTTATTACACGATCGTGCATCTTCTCAACCTTTATTCTTCATGAACAAGAGTTGCACAATCAGCTCTATAGTACACTTTCTGATTCTTCACTTATATGCTCGTGTGTCTACTTTATGTATGATCATGCATTGACTAAAGCCCTTTGACTATCTCACACGATAAGGTTGCATGTCCTTAGAGGTTGTGTGTTCTCACAAGGTAAAGAGCATGATCGTGTGTCTATGACAAACACAATTGT
The DNA here is from genome assembly GCA_026122585.1 of Anacardium occidentale. Lineage (NCBI taxonomy): Eukaryota > Viridiplantae > Streptophyta > Magnoliopsida > Sapindales > Anacardiaceae > Anacardium > Anacardium occidentale. The sequence goes on from JAJEJH010000300.1 coordinate 157,518, forward strand.
GTTGTTGACCTTTGACCTTCTTGCTCAACACCACGAAGTGTGCACTGTGTTGTTTTGCAAATACTTTTGTACAATCATGTATCTAAATTGAACACAATCATGTGGTTGACCTTTGCTTTTGTAACTCAACACGACAAGGTTGTACAAGTAAAATGATTGTATTAGACCTAAATTGTGCAAACACAGTCATGCCATACTCTAACGTAGTTGTGTTGGACCTAAAAATGTTCTCATAAAAGTACAGGCTTTAACATAGGCATGAGCACGATCCCGTATTTTTTATGCACATGTTAACTTATAACAGTGCACAATCGTGCTCAATGAGCATATAGTCGTGTAATACCTAAACTTACAAAAATAAAACTTTTAACTTTTTTTATCGTAAACAAAGTCATGTTAGAAAAAAATTAGTCATTTAAATATATTTTTATCATTTTCAAAACATAAAAGGTTCAACACAAAATTTAGTTATTAATCATAACACAACACTTTTTTGCAATTTTTATAAAATTCGTTAACTAAATTTAGTGAAACATTAGTTATATAGACCTTACATTCGTAAAGAAACAAAAGCCCATAAATGGTGTCATAAAATTATATGCACTTAATTATTACTGTATACACAGATGTTATATTTTCATGTGATTAGATAATTTTATATTAAAAATAATTTAATATTCAATTATATAGTATTACATTATTTAAATATACAAAATATATATAAAAATTATACATGAATAGCATTACTCCTAAATAATGATTCAAGTTGACATTATTTTTTAATTCAAAATAATTATACTTGTTTTAGCTACTCGTATTTCATAAGATTATATGACATTTTATGATCTAGCTCATACATCAAAATAGTAAAGGTATGTTAGGGTCTTGTGTATTTCATTTTTATAAAGAAAATTATTTTTAAAAAAATTAGTATAGAATTTCTCATTACAAGTTCATATACATTTATTTAGTCAGTGTCGTAAAATTATTTTGTTACAAAGTGGAGATTTTGTTAAACAAATGAGGGATGAATAAGGCTTGACATTCTCAGCTCCCAGGCCCAATAGCCCCATACTTATGTCTTAATCCAGTGGACATTTTTTGTAGCCCAACTAGTTTTGCTTCTTCTCAAAGTGGGCTTGGGCTTTCAAAAATTGTCATCAATAATTATGCTAAGTAAAGCCCATTATATTTTTTCATTAATATTAATTTGTATATTAAAAATTAATAATAGATATATTGTTATATATAATTATATAATTAATGTGATAGAGTTGCATGTTTTGTGGAATTATTTATTTTAAAATTATATTCATATCAATTGCAAATACTATAAATATATATATATATATATATATATATATATATATATATATATATATTACCCTTTGTTACAAACTTTATTTGTTTTCCAATTTGTTATTGCATTAAGATATAACAATATCCAATACCTAGAGAATCTTATAGAGCATTTTCAAGATCATGATTACCTATAGATAGGGCTGGATTCGAGTCGAATCAAACATAAATAGTAACATATTCGTGTTTGGGCTCGCTTAGTACTGTTCAGGTTCGGATTCATATTCATGTTCATCAAATATTTTTTATACAAAATTCGTATGCGTATTTGGTTCATATAACTAAGTTCGTATTCGTATTCATATTCGGTTCGTATAATTTGTTTTTATATTTATTAAAAATTATAATTAATACAAATAATTAATAAAATTTAATTAAAAAATTATTATTTTAAATTTGGGTTCGTGTTCGTGTTTGGTTCGTATAGTTCGTGTTCGGGCTCGTGTTCGCTGAATTTTAAAATTACAGTTCGGGTTCGTGTTCGTGTTCAGATTCGTTCGGTTCTTTTCAAGCTCATTCGAGTCGAATTTAAAAACGAATTCAAATATATTCGATTCGAATCTAGCACTACCTATAAATGAAATAGCATCAAGACCATCAACAAGTAACCAAAGGCTCTTTGGTGTGAATTATTTTCTATCAATATCATAACTATTATATGAATAATTTACATCTTCAACACTAACCGAAAAATTAAGATTATACCCTTAAATATTTATATTAACCAAAATATATGATGAATCAATATAAAAACCTTCAGCATTCACAATCGATAAATAATTATTTAGGATAGAATTTGAATGTCCTTATAATAAAATTAAACGAAGATATCTCTTTCAAATATTTAATAGAGATTGAGAAGCGAAATAAGACAAGAATGGTATGATTGTATAAATACATTAAAACAAAACATGTATTTTTTTGAACAACTTTTAAAAAAAAAAAATATTATAGACAATTAGTTACTCTCTTAGCCCCGTGCGAGAAAATGCTAACACGTCATCCCTCGCTCATTACAAAACAAATTGAAAACTCTTTATTTACACCATATGATATTCCCAATATTACTAAAATAAAATTAGATAATTATGATATTATGCTAGAAAAAATTAATAAAAAATTATAGAATTAATAATCATTAAAGATAAACTATCATCATCAAAAATAAATGTTATAACTAAACCCAATATGAAAGGTACAAAAAATGAAAGCTTAAACGTTCAATTTCATAATTTACACATGCACAATAATTTAAACAAATTACGTTCAAAATATAATTATCCAAAAATAAAAAACTATTATAATAGAACTTCAATACCTGACATACAATATGAAGAAAAAACACAACATACTCAAGCAATATAAAATAGATTAAGTATAAATGAATGGAATATAAATGGAATGACTGAATATCAAATAATGAATATCATACAACAAATGTTAAAGGCATTAACAACCTATAAAGTTAATCACAGCTCTGATAGTTAAATAGCAAAAATGATTACAACAGGATTTATCAAACACCTTAAATCATGGTGGGATGATAAATTATTCGAATTATAGAGATTATAAATAGAAAATACAATAAATAGGAAGGTACAATAGTGTATAATTATGAAGAAAAAGATGTAGTATCAATATTATTATTTACAATAACAAAATACTTCACAGGAAGATCCAACAATATTAAGCAATAGAGCTAAATAAATATTATCTAATTTAAAATGTTCAATAATGATATATTTTAAATGGTATTAAAACATATTTTTATCAAAAGAAAAATACAAGAACTAAATGTAAAAAAACTTATTTGAAAGAAAAATTTATTAACAGATTACCAAAATTATTTAGTCAAATAATAAAAAATTCATTAAATAAATTATATGCAGGAAATATACCATATAAACAATCAACATATAGAGAACTTATTAAGCATATAAACAATAAATCTTTAATTATATGTATTGAATTAAAATTAAAGGCAAAATAAAAAAATGAACCAAAAAAAAGAAGAACAGAATTAAGGGAAACTTGTAGTCAACATAGGTATGAGAAAATAAGTCCACCTTCAACACAAATATTGAAAGTGTAAGGAAAGTAAATATCAAATGACAGGCCCCTAGGGCTTGGCCTAGCGGTAAGGGCCTTGGCCAACCCTTGTGGTGGCCAGGGTTCAAACTGCAGTGAAGCCAAAAACTCTTGATTTATCTGGTTTATGGTTGCGGGTCTAGGTGGTCACAGGTCACCGGGTTTAAACTATCCGATCAGTTAGGGTTAACCAATTGGTATGGATAGGGATTCTCGAATTATTAAAAAATAAAAAAATATCAAATGACACATTATAGAAAAAGAAACCACATAAAAATTACAGAATTTCAAAAATAGTATGTTTATACAAGATTAAATATTAATGATGAATTCAATATAATATTTCCAACATTAATTAATTTTGGCGCATTTAAACTATATCAGATAAAAAAATATTATGAAAAAGCAAAAGAGAAATTACAAGGAGCAAATATAAAATAATTAAATATTAAATACGAATGATCAAATACTCAACAGATTCATTTTGTATTAAAAATATAGTTATATTAACAAAAGACTTAAATCAAAAATAAAAACCAATATTTTAGGCTAAGATGTACTTATAAAATCATAAAACCTCCCTCATTAAAAAAATATAAGTCAACTAAAAGACTTTTCTGTATTTAAAAATAATATTAATAATAAGAAAAAACAAGTAAAATTCCTAAAAGAATAATTAAATTATGAAACAATTATAAAAACAACTTCAAGATGAAAAAAAAATCCAAAATTTAATTAAAATGATAGAAATCAAATTCGCAAGTGAATTATATCCCACCCTTCTAAATGTTTTTTGGAATGGAAAATGTTACATGTGGCATATGATGTGGCGTTTTTAATCTTTGCTGGCAGTGTTGACTTCAACCCTTGTTTGACTGTGTGACCAGTTTGACCATATATAAAGAATTTTTGCGACTTAGGGTTTGTTATGAAACAAACCTGCCGCTTTGCAAAAATGTCTCTCTCTTTCGATCTCTCTAACAAACCTTAACAATAAGCTGCGAACGTGTACGATTGGGATGCTGCTGAGGTAGATCCATGGCTATTAGTGTTTTTCAGCATAACGGTGAGTGTCCTTTTATGTGTATACGTGTTTTTCTGTATATATATTGTTGAGGGTTTTTGTAATTTGATGTATTGGGGTTTTTGCTAGGTACAAGTGACTGTGAGCTTGGGATCTAAAAGAGAGAAGAGAGGTAAGGTTGTTTTTCATAGCAGAAGAAAGATAAGTCTTCGAATCTGTAAACCTTTCTTCAGATCTGTATTTCCTTTATGTTTTTCATAGTGGATACACTCTTGCTGTTTCTCCAAAGTGGATGTAGGTAATCATTTTGATTACCGAACCACTATAAATCTCTGTGTTTTGTTATTTTTCGTTTATTGCTTCTGATCTACTATTATATGTTCTAGAAATGCATGTTTTTATTTACAGTAGCCAAAATATAGTCATACAAATACTGTACAGAAAACAACACAAAATATTCATGCTCTAAGAAGAAACTTTTAATGAAAAAGACATACCAACAAAGGTAAGATCAGTCGAAGTAAATCTCATTAAAATTGTTCTGCGTTCTATGTAAACAATTGTGTAGAAACAGACAGAGAAATATCAAGATTAGTTATTAATTACAAACCTCAAAATAAAGTATTAAAATGAATACTATATCCAATACCAAATAAAAAAGATTTATAAAATCGATTACATTTAATAACAATATTTTTAAAATTTGATATAAAATTAGGATTTTGGTAAAACCACTTTCAATTTACCTTTTATAGACAATATAAATGGAATGTAATGCCCTTTGAATTAAAGAAGACACCGTCAAAGTTTCAAAACATAATGACTAATATATTATTAATTTTATAATTGTTTATATAGCTAATGTTTTAGTATTCTCAAAATTATTAGATCGACGTCTTAAGCATATTAAAATATTCGATAATGTTATTAGAAAAAATGGACCAGTATTTCTAGTTAATAAATTAAAATTATTTCAAACGAAAATTAGATTTTTGGGACATGAAATTCATAAAGTAACTATTAAACTTATTAATAGAGCGATTGAATTTGCAAAAAAAAAATTCTCTGATTCTCTTATTGATAAAACCAATTACAAAGATTCTTTAGATGTCTAAATTATGTCACAGATTTTTTTCCTAATCTTACGAAAATCTATAAATCTTTATATTAATGATTGAGAAATAATCCTCTACCATAGTCTATTTGTCAAAACCGATGCAATCGACATAGGATATGGTGATATATCAAAACAACAGATAGAATTTAAAGAATCAATAACTAGTTTCATTTCGAAGTTTGGTTAGGAGCTTAAAAGAATTATTCTACAATTAAAAAAGTAAAATTTATTAATTGTTTTAAATATTATAAAATTTTAAGATAATTTGATAAACAAGAAAATTTTAATTAGAATAGATTTTTTTTCATAAAAAAAAAAAGAATCAAGATTTTGACAAGAGAATTATTATTTAAAAAATATTTTTAATTTCGTTTATATTTGGGAAGTGCACACGTGTCTCATAGTTACCATTGCCACCTCAGCTTCACATGTTTATTCCCAATATTCTTAAATTTGGTACCGTCACTACTACAACTCAATCAAACTCATTACCGTCCAATCATATTGCACAGTTCCGATAAATCGGACTCGGGCCGTAGCTCATTCGCTTCTCACCCTCCAATTAGTGGCTACTGTTGACGTAAGTGTGTCACAAATACGCAAGAATAGTGCTGCTCCCAGGATTATCTTCTATGATTAAAGCGATCTCGATTTCAAAAAGATTTTAGGGTTAGCTAATTGAATTGACAAAATAATCCCAATCATTTTGTAAATTTTGAAAGGAAAATTTATGTGCAACATATTAAATTATTTTATTATTGATAATAATAAATTATGAATATATAATTTTTATACATATTTTATATATTTAAATAATATATTATCATATAAATAAATAATAACACTTAATTATATAATGGTAATTTAAATATATAAATATAAACAAAAATTACATATAATATTATTTGCTATATGTTTTAAATTTGTTCATACATATCAATATATATTTATTTTTTATATGTGTATCTTAAATAATCACAGCAATAATAACTTAAGAAATTTAATACTTCCACAAATGTTAACTAAATACATTTAAAATAAGGTAAAGATTAGGTTTTAACTAATTTTATAAAAGTAGATATTATAATTGTAATTATAAAAGTAATGTTGCATGTAAACATTACATAATTAGATATGTATATATTATTTATAATTATTTGTAATTTTTTTAGTTTAAAATTATTGAATTAAATAAGTCTAAACTATATTTACATAGTTTTATTGGTAGTATAAATCTAATTTAATTAGGGTAATTTATATTTTTTGAAAGGAAATTTAGAGATTTTCTAAAAAAAAATAAAAATTAATAACGACATGGGAGGTAAAATCGAAAATCCACATTTTTGGATCAAACCAAAATACAACTCAAACAATTTCATATAAAACATGCTTACTGAGAATAAATCCTTCACTTTCCCCAGCTATTATTCTTGGTCGTTTTAATCTGTTAGTCTCCTCTTTTTGATGAAGTGGTGTTCTTTAGCCTCAATAAGCTATTGTTTATGTTAAAGATTGATTTTTTTATGTGTTTTTTGGATAATATGGTAGTTCTTTTGTGCGTTTTTGTTTATTAGTGTATTTTTTTTTTTGTTTACGAGGCATGATTGTATTTGCAAAATTTAATGATGGATGCACACATTTTTGATATAATAAGTTAAATTGTGGTCTGATGATTTATGTTAATATTTGCAGTGTCAGTGAAGTAATGATGGAGGCAAAGAGGGTTCTGTTGCTACTGCTCTTTTTAAATGTGATGTTGTTTCTGGTGGTAAAGAATCAAACTTTTATGTAGCTTTCAACTGTTTTACTCTTTGTTTGAGCTGGTTTTTTTTTTTTTTTGGTGGTTTTTGTGATTTTTGTTTAGAGTTTTTGACTTGGATTGTGTGTGTTTTATAGAATGCTGCCCCATCAACATGCCCTGCTGATAATCTTGGAAGCAAATGCGATGAATCGGATGATTGGAAAGGGGAATTCCTCCCTGGCATTTCGAAGATTAAGTATGAGGTATAGAGAATTATGACTTCAGTTCTGTCATTGTTATCAAGTGTCTGTATTTGCATTTATTCATTTGTTTCCTGCTTTTACAGGGTCCAAACACCAAGAATCCACTTGCATTCAAGTGGTATAATCCAGAAGAAAAGATTCTTGGAAAGAAAATGAAGGTTAGTTTCTTGTCTTTGTATTTTTCAACTTTGGTTACTGAATTGGGGTTATGCTGACAAAGATATTAATGGAATAGGATTGGCTGAGATTCAGTGTTGCGTTTTGGCACACATTCCGTGGAACAGGCGCCGATCCATTTGGCGCATCTACAAAATTTTGGCCATGGGAAGATGGTACCAATTCATTGCCTATGGCCAAAAGAAGAAGTAAGATTGGACGATATGCTTGTAATTTTTACTTCATGTTTTTATTGCATTATTCTTTATGATTTAAAATTTCCTTTTTATCTTATATCTTTTGGTACAGTGAGAGCAAACTTTGAGTTCATAGAGAAACTTGGAGTTGATTTGTGGTGTTTCCATGACAGGGATATAGCTCCTGAAGGCAAAACCCTGGAGGTTTGTAGTTTTTCTTAAGGGTATTATGCTCATTGTTTTAGTTACCATTGTTGTTTGTTGTTCTGTATTTTCCTGATTCTAGTTAAATTCTTCTCGATTGTATATCATGTTAATGGGGTGTTGAATATGTAACAGGAAAGTAATAAAAACTTGGATGAAGTGGTGGCCCTAGCTAAAGAGCTTCAGGTAAGTTCATGAAGTCATGTTAGTAAGTTTACTTAGATCTATTTATTATTTAATCATGTGCTGGAGTAGAGTAGAGATGCAACATTTTCTCTTAACCTGCTGTCTTGGGTTGTGGCCCTCAGTGTTATGGAAAGGAACAAAAGAAGTTAAAAAAAATAATTTAAAAGGCTTAAGTCAAATACAAATATCCAATTCTTCTCTTTAGCTACTTCATATAGTGGTTTTGGGGCCTCATATTATAAAATTATTAATTTAGTTTTTTATATGCAATTTTATTTACAAGGCCTTGAAAGCCATTCACTTTTACATCTTTGTTCCTTGAACTAACCAAGCTAGAACACATTGGTCGTAGACGGAATATTCCTAGGTCTTCGACCACTTTTGTTGTTGATTCAATGGTTGCCGGGCTTTTGTGTCTTACACAGAATTTCTATCAACTTGATTATTAGGATGTCTTGATGTTGCAAAAACTCCTACTCGATGGCAAGGAAATAATAAAAACCTCAGGAAATCTTTCTAGGATACAGGAGATGGAACCTATGATTCAATGTTGTTATCATGTTGGATCTAGATTTAAGTGACACATCTCCAATTGTTTGTTCATGGGGACTGAAATCAGAAACCGGTATATGCTTGTGTGACAACTACTAGATTTATGAAGCCCTTTATCTTCCTTTAACTCTTAATTATTTGGTTCTGCAGGGAACCAAGATTCATCCATTGTGGGGTACAGCTCAGTTATTTGTGCATCCTCGCTTTATGCATGGTGCCGCTACTAGGTATATAGAGGATCGTTAAAATTTTCTGTTGTTTGTTTTACCGTTACTGAATGTATCAGCCCCTTTCTTAACTTCAAAAATGTTTGGGAACTTGTTTTACAGCTCTGAATTAGGTGTCTATGCTTATTCTGCAGCTCAAGTCAAGAAGGCCATGGAGGTGGGTGGTTGTTGATATTAGGAAAAATTGGTTATCTTTCTCTTTTATATATATGATTAAATAATCTCATTTCTAGTAAGTAATCCAGTTGAAAAATTCCACAGGTCACACATTATTTGGGGGGAGAAAACTATGTGTTTTGGGGTGGTCGTGAGGGTTATCAAACTCTCTTGAACACAGATATGGGGAGAGAGCTTGATCATTTGGTATATTTATCTAACATGTCCTTACAACATTATGCTGTTGCTTTTAAATTATTTTGCTTGGGTCTTTTATGTTTTCTCAGTAAATCATATATTGGTAACAACGTTTTACTATCCAGCGTTCTGTTTTGGTTATAGATTTTATGATTTAACTGAGACTATTTTTTTTGTCTGTTTGCAGGCAAGATTTCTAGAAGCTGCTTCTGCCTACAAGAAGAAGATTGGATTCAATGGTATGTTTTTCTTCTTACCATCTTAATGGATTTGCCGTATGACTGCAGGGTGCCAAGGAAAATTCCAACAGTTACAGGGGGGCAGAATGTTATGCTTCTTTTGATTTATTGCTGCATAGAATATGAATTAATTGTTGACACCTTGTTTCAGTTCTCCTTGATTTTGCATTTTGTCAGAAAACATAATATCAGTCAATTTTTCTTTCTTTTTTTTTTTTCTCATCAAAATTTTTTGTTTCTTTGTATTTTATTTTCACCATGCCAAAATTATAACGAGGACCTATATTTTCTTTTGACTTTCAGGGACTCTATTGATTGAGCCCAAGCCTCAAGAACCTACAAAACACCAGTATGCTTTTTTCTTTATTTATTATTTGGGCAATGTGTCAAATGATCCAGATATATATTGATATATGGTGGTCATTTGTCAGGTATGACTGGGATGCTGCAACAACAGCTAACTTCTTGAGGAAGTATGGTCTCATAGGTAATATCACTGTTCACTCTTCTAATATTTTTATTACGATGAATGACCCTGTTTCAGAGGCAAGTTTAACTCTGTTATTCTTAAGTTTGATTTATGAAGTAAAATTGTATATTTTCATCAACAAATTTACAAAGTTCAAATCTTGCTATTTATTAGCTGAGCTGTTTATAGTTTTCACTCTTGCTTTGTCAAGATTTTAGTTTTAATTTTGGGTGTAACTTAAAAAAAAAAAAAGTGAAATCTTGTTGTTTTTTTGAGGTTGTGGTAAGGAGCATGCTTTAGATGGTGTGCATTGGTATTGATAGATATGATAGTAATGTTGCATGTGTATGTTCTTTGCTATGCAAATTAAAATTTCTGTACTACATTTGTTGCATGATGGGTATCTTCTCTTATTTGGACATTTCTAATCTACTTGACATTGTTTTTAGGACATAAAAATTCATGTTGTTCTCACCAAATGACTAAAGCACCAATATTGTCACCAAATTGATTTTATTCCACCAGCTATAGTCAGTGCTATTGAGCTAAATTTGTAGGAGTACTTGATTTCTTTAATCTCATGCAAAATTTGAATGCATGCTTTGTTTCAAATTTTCCATCCTGGAATTTTGAATTTGTAGAATTGCTAAGCACTTTGTTTCAAATTTATTATGGTGTTTATATTCCATAGCAATAAGCTCTACCCTTTTCTTCTTGTAGATGATTTTAAACTAAACATTGAGTGTAACCACGCCACCCTTTCCGGTCACAGGTAATTCTTCTAACTTTTGTTTCTCAATCTCTTCAATGTTATGTTTACTCATTTGTTTTTTGTAAGTGCTTTCAATCAGAAGATTGGCCTTGCATTAAGTTCCTCAGCTCACTGATGTACTTGCGTACTTTGCAGCTGTCATCATGAGCTTGAAACTGCAAGACTCAATGGTCTACTTGGAAATATTGATGCAAACACTGGGGATCCTCAAGTTGGTACTGAATTATTCAACACTTTTTTTGGTCTTCTTAAGTAAACTTTCTTAGTTTTGGATCAAAAGTTTGCATACTCAACTTGAGATAACCTCTGACTTTAGTCTATAATATAGAGCTGTTGACATTACCACAGGTTGGGATACAGACCAATTCTTGACTGATGTTGCAGAGTCAACAATGGTTATGCTCAGTGTTATCAGAAATGTATGTATTACATGCAACTTTTCAATTCACTGTGAAATTCCTGAGATACCAATTGTAGCTAGGAAATTTGATTAATTTCACTTTTATTTATCACAGGGAGGGTTAGCCCCTGGAGGATTCAACTTTGATGCTAAATTGTGAGTCTCTTTTTTCCCTTATTGATCCTCCTCTTGTGTGCTTGCATAGAAACTTGTGCACAATATGTTTCATGGTGGAGATCTATATCGCATCTTAATTGTGTTGTTTTCTTTCAATTCATTTCATGATAGATTTCTATCTTGTATATTTTTCTTTACCTTTCTAATGCCCCGTTTGATGTAACCAACTTTATTACATAATTTAGACGAAGAGAAAGCACAGATGTGGAGGACTTATTCATCGCTCATATTACTGGAATGGATGCTCTCGCCCGTGGACTTCGAAATGCTGCCAAGCTCATTGAGGTGATAAATTACTGTTATTTTCACAAAAATAAACGCCGTCTGATTTTCTCAAATGATATGCTTATTTTATAATAGATAGCCTTTCAATGATACTGAGTAGATTTTGTTGTCATTGAAAAGGATGGTTCTTTGGCTGAGCTTGTCCGCAAGCGATATCAGAGCTTTGACACCGAAGCTGGTGCTAAAATTGAGGTAAAATGTTTCCCAGTATTTTTCATGTTATGCTTTTTGCTTCAGTTACTTCTTTGGCCAACACAAAGTTGTGCCATCTTATAACAGGCTGGTAAGGCTGATTTTGAATATCTTGAGAAGAAAGCCATGGAATGGGGAGAACCCAAGGTTCCTTCTGCTAAGCAGGTAATTAAATAGCCTCTAACCTGTATGTTGCTTATTCAAATAGTAGCAAAACATCCATCATAGAAAACCTGTTGTGCGTTTGTCTGCTGATCACGAAATAGGAGCACAAAGAATTAAAACAGAATGATTGAATGCAAATGCCATCTTTTTACTTGGTGTAACAGTAATAATAAATACTAGCCTCCTTTTCATGTGTAATGGGACTAGTCTTCTGAAATGGATTGTATCATTACAGAAGTAGGAAAATTTTCATCCAGTTCCTGATTTGCCATTGTACCAGCTTCTTAGTCATAAATCTATATCGTTCCTCTTGTGTTTTCGTAGAGTGGTATTTTCAGTTAGATTGAATCTAAAGGAAATTTGTGTGCAATGTGGCAGGAGCTTGCGGAGATGATCTTTCAATCTGCAATGTAAGATAAAAGGAGCAATGAAGTGTAGAGTTCACTTAATTATATGGAGGGGTAGAGACATTAGGCAGATGAAGAAGTTATCTAAATAGTTGGTTCAATTGACTCCATTCTTCCCATTTCGGATGAAATGGATCTTGTTGCGTTTGGGATTTACGTGTTTTATTTGCCCAGGATAAGTTATTTTATAAATGTGGTTTCTGGGCATCTGTTAACTTATTTTAATGCTATTTATTTAGAGGTTTTAGTAGGCCTTTCTAAACCATACAATATACTTCCCTCTTATCTTTGCCCTTGTGAATGGATGCTTCTCTTGCCCTTCATGAGGGCTCTTAATTGAACTTGATAACAGGAAAAGTGCCAAGCTTGAAAGTATAGCCAGAAAAAGAAAAAAAAAATCAGATTGATAAATTTCGGGTCTGAATTGGGTTTGAACAAAGTAATTGCTAGAAATGATTTTCCGGTAAAAATTTCCCTAAAATGCAAAGATTGGTGATGTGCAAAAATATAGGGGCATTTTTGGAAAATGTGGATTGCAATTTAGGAATTATTTTTGAATGGATTCGACAAAAGGTCATTGTTGAGATTTGATTTTGAATGGGTTCAGTGGGCTGTGAATGTTGATTAAGATGATGGTTGTTGTTGTGGATGGTTAATCCATTGTTGGGGTGCCATTCAATAGATTGAAAACCATTCTTTTGGACCTGATTTAGGGTCAAACATTTAGTCTGAACCAAAAAATTATGAATGAGGGGTACATTTTAATCTGGAATAGTGCAGGAAAGGAAATAGTTCCTTTTGCTTTAAGGGTACCTAGAATGCAAGTTCACTGTAAATTTCTCAATAACTCGGATTTAGTCCTTCTGCTTTAGGGTACTTAGATGTTTTGGTGATGTTTGAGTGATATGGATGGAATTGTGCTTGTTAAGTGATGGGTGATAGACAAAATGAGCTGTTCACAGAAGTAAAACCATATTTTGGCAAATTTTGGTGTTGCTTGTTTAATAGTGGGTTTATAAAGTGAGAAAAGAGAATAATTTTATTTATGTAATATGAATAAAATATTAAGATTTTGGGGGATTTGGGTGCATTCGCTTTTATTTGCTACGGAACCAAAATTTGAGAACAAAGGTGGAAAAATCTAGGAAAGTGGGTGGAAGGAGGGCAAGAAAGAAAAAAGAAAGAAATAGAAAGCGAAGAAAAAAATAAGAACGATTTTAGTTAATATTATAACTTTAACATATTTAATGAATGTTAGGACATGTTAGAATTTTAGATTAAATGACTTTTTTACCCACTTGATAAACAATTTGCACTCATAACATGAGAAGGGGATGAAAAATAGATCTTTTAAATTTATCACGAGAATGTCATTTCATTAAAGTTTAGTGGGTACATTGTATTTCAACAAACCCTTATAAGATTGGGCCAAGTCCTATAATCACATTTAATTATATGTGCAAAATAGTTCAAATCATAGTATTAGATTGAATTATTCAAAAGTCATTTATTTGATTTGTATTGAAAAATAAAAAAAAAAAACAATTTTTAATTTGTGTTATAATAAGAAAGGCTTTCAAACTGGAAACCATATTTTTTAATAAAATTAATATAAGGGCCAAACGCGGTTGCTAGCATCGAAGAGAGCCGTCATCGACGAGAAAGTGGGAGTTCGGACTTGGCGAACGAGCTCTTCCCGCGGGAGAGAGGAAAACGGGGGCAGGCAAAATTTGCTATATTGAAATTGTTAATTGCTATGATTTTGTTTGATTCGTATTTTTTGTCTCGAAATTGAATTCTATGTGTGTGAGCAGTATAGGAATGTTCGAAGAAAGTTTGTTAATGAAATCAACGGTGAGATTACCACATCATCAATGGGACCTATCCTATTTGGGTCCTACTAACTCAATGAAATCAACGAAGTAAGAACAATCAAATCCTGAAACGTTCCCTTTATGCTTCTTCATCTTTTCGTCTCGATTCAATCCCGGGTCAAGACCGAAGCAAAAAGGATTTTCAAAATTTCTTCTTAAGTCCCCCATATTGTTGAAATTTTAATTTGACCCAGGCTTCGCCAACTTTACTCCTGGCATGTTACACACACTACTTGAACAGAGAGTTTCATATTAACTGCATGCTGCTGAAACTAAATTCTTATTTGTTCTCTGTTCTAATTCACATTTGTGTTGTCTTCTTTTACAGGGTCAGGGTTTTGCTTTGCAGATCTGATCCGTGTTCAACTGTGAAAATCGTATTAATCTTTGATCTGTTGTTGTTCATGCACTGAGGATTCGAGATCGAGAGATGGGTATTTTGTTTACGCGGATGTTCTCTTCGCTTTTCGGCAATAAAGAGGCTAGAATTCTAGTTCTTGGCCTAGACAATGCTGGCAAAACTACGATTCTTTGTATGATGTTTGGGGATTTTGAGGCTTTCCCTGTTGTTGTTTTGTGATTCTGTGAAACGGTCGTTGTTATTTTTGAATGACTAATGTTTTGGGGCTGGGTTTGGTTGTGCAGATCGACTTCAAATGGGTGAAGTTGTTTCGACTATTCCAAGTCAGTGGGTTTTTACTAAACTACTTTTAATAATGTTGATTTTTTATATGTTACTTTTAATATTCACTGATGTTGAAGTTTAGTTATGTTGTTTTATGATGGGCTGATTAGTGGGAGTTGTGCTGTAATTTATCTAGTTATTTATTTTTGTTTATGAGCAATTAAGTTGAGTTCAACTGTTTGTAATGGTCTTAAATAATTATTATGTTTTGATTTATGCAGCAATCGGGTTTAATGTAGAAACAGTACAATATAATAACATCAAATTTCAAGTCTGGGATCTAGGTATGTGAGTCTGTTCCTTTGATCTGTATATGCAATCGATACTCTGACTGATTCTTTAACAGGACTTTTGTTTCATTATATTGATAAATAAACGTGAGTTTTTTTTTATATTAACTAAAAACCTTTTGTCAGTTGTTTTTTTTTGCAAGCTTTCGCTTTTTTTTTGTTTGTCTAAGTTATAAATAATTTCTAGAATGTCATGTTGTTGTTTCTATCCTTTTATTGTTTTGATTGAAATGCTAAATGTTGGTTCAATTTCTAATTGTGTTTTCTTTTTACCCTTGATGTAGGTGGCCAGACAAGCATTAGGTAACATTTTGGTTTGGATAGGTTTTACCTTTTTATGCAATTTATGTTGTTATATTACTACTTAATTATGTGATCTTTTGATTTGCAAAGTTAATTCTGGTTACATGTTTATTGTCATGGGCTTAGAAGTTTGGCACAACGTAACTGCCTATGCGGCACTCCAAGTACCCCATCTTCTGGTTCAGCCTTCTGTACAGCCATTACAAGCTTAGGATCATTGGTTTCGTCGAGCTTTGGACTCAATAGGATAATGGCTTTAGCACTTGACTAGTTGAGTAGGGATGACTTAATACTTTCTTCAATATCGCACATGGATCCACTCTTGCAATCCCACTCTTAGGGCAACTCCTTACCCTTGATCTCAAACATGAAAACAACAATGTTGTTGATAAAAAATGAGACGGTTATTGCTCTCAAATTTGATGCTAAAACACTCCCAAATCCACCCCAAAAATTTAGCCTAGAATAATCATCAAAACCTTGACAAATCAAACAATATTTTAACCCAGTCTTAAGGTAAATTCAGCTCTAACAAGTCATCACTTCAAACAAGCTTTAAAACTCCAAATATTCCATCACAAATAATTACAATGAACATCAAGAAAGGTAGAAGATGGAGATCAACTTCAAAACAACAAATATAAACTAAAATTGCAAGAAAACAAACCTCAAGTCTAAAGGTAGTATTACACCAACTTGAGGGTGATTTAAGCATAAAGAAATCTTGATCCAAGCTTAAAGGAAGGATTCACCCATTTGATTCAAGACTCACTAACTTGAATTTCCACGACCAACTTCCTTCTTGGCAAGAAATTGGGTAAAGGAATTAAAAGGTTCACAAGAGCACACAAGCTCTAAGAATTCAAGATAAAAGCTCAAAGCTTTCAAAAGTTTCATAAATTTATCAAAAACTTCCTTTACAAATGAGAAAGTCGCCATTATATAACATATTTAACTGGAGAATTAA
This sequence comes from Anacardium occidentale, assembly GCA_026122585.1. NCBI lineage: Eukaryota > Viridiplantae > Streptophyta > Magnoliopsida > Sapindales > Anacardiaceae > Anacardium > Anacardium occidentale. Next base: position 174,211 of record JAJEJH010000300.1, read on the forward strand.
ATAGATTTATTTGAAAATTCTCTCAAGGGTGCTTTTAGTCAACTTTATGTTTTCCTTCTTTCTGTTTTAGTTCATTTTAGGTATATTTACAATGATGTTTTCTTTAAGGAAATAAAGATTTTATATAACATTGGATTGGTTCCTCCACCCATATTGTCTTTTTGACCCAATGTGACTATTATGACCACTCATTCTTCTGATACTGTTTTTAGATTTGGATATTTTAACCTATGATTTTTCCCTGGTCAAAGTCATTTTTTAAGTTAACTGAAAAGAGGGATGATTTCATTCTTTTGTATTTGAGCTTTTTAGATAAAAAATAAGATTAGAAATTCAGTGAAGAGGCTCGTATAGGAATGGATTGGAGTGAATGAACTTTCTTCCTCATTTGTCTGTGTGACTTTAATACTATTTCGCCAATTGATTGTTAAAATTTTCATGTTCTCATCAATTCCACAAACTCATTGCCTCTTTATTTTGTTTCATGGCACAGGCCATATTGGAGATGTTATTTTCCAAATACACAAGCAATAATTTATGTTATTGATTCAAGTGACACTGATAGGCTGGTGATAGCCAAAGATGAATTTCATGCAATATTGGAGGTACACTTGTCTTGTGTTTATGTTCACATATTCTTCTTAATAGGAAACAAAAAGAGTTAATGAAGTGAGATATACATACAGTGAACAAGAGTTCTTAAAAACCGCAAATGTTATTGTGTGAGGTGGCTAAGGTTCAAGTGCAGTAAAGGTTAAACCCTGATTTATCTGGTTCATGGTTGCGGATTATGGTGATTACAGACCCTTGAATTAACCTGTTTTGATCAATATGGGTTGACTAGCTGATATGAGTAGGGGTTTCCCAATCATTAAAAAAAAAAAAAATGCTAAAAGAACTTTACACTCTTTGAATTGTAGAGCTTTCTAATTGTGTTTGTAAAAGCTATGCCACCCCATATCAAACAAGAGACCACCAAAAACTATGTCATGCTTATGTATTAATAATAGGTGGAGTGTTATAAATTAAAGTTTGAAATTGAAATTTGACATTAATTCATAAACCATTCTCTAATCCAATCAGATGTTTAAGAGAGAGTTAAAAAGTAGTTTTTTTCCTCTTTTTTTAAATGCCAACTTTATAGTTCTCCTAAATTTTAAGGCATTGGGTTGGATTGGAAAGATGATTATCAATTACTCTCAAAATTTCACATTCAAAATTAGAGTTACAATAGACCGACCTTTAATGGTACTTCAATTTGTCTTCTGTGCAGTATCAGCTAGGGTTATTTGTTGTATGCATAATAAACTGTTGAGATTCTCAAAATATGACGTAGAAGAAATTTTTTTTTTGTTTGCTTACTGATGTTGTTGGTAAATGGATCCTTTCGGAGATTTTACGCATGCTTTGTATATGAATGTTTAATAGCTTTTTTGATAAATCAGAGGTTTTGTCATGTCTTTTCCATTTGTTTCCCCATTCTGTTTTTTCTTGTACTTTCTTTGACAATTATAATAATTAGCCTTTGCTGTTGGTGCCTTTACCTTCATGTTTGCCTTGTTGACTGCTTAAGTGCTTTATTGATGCATGCTTCATGAGTTTGCATCCAATGTCTCAGTCCCTGTTTTAAACTTTTTACTCTTTTGGCAGGAAGAGGAGTTAAGAGGTGCAGTTGTTCTCGTTTTTGCAAACAAGCAGGTTTGTGTAAACACCCATTTATTCTATTTTAAAAGATTTGTAGAGAGTAGATGCTTGACATCTAGTTTCTGTTTCATTGAACATAAATTAGAATTCTGACCATTGTATTACCACCTTTGCTGTGTTTTGAGACAAAGAAAAGGTTAAAATATATTAATATTATGCTTATGGAGCTGAGATTGTTCATTTATGGTTTCATGTCTCTATATTGCTTTTACATAAAAATTTTCTGCAATCTTTTCCTTCAATTACATCATCTTTCTAATCCAAGTAGGACCTTCCTGGGGCACTGGATGATGCTGCAGTGACTGAGGCTTTAGAGTTGCATAAGATTAAAAACCGTCAGTGGGCTATTTTCAAAACTTCTGCAACAAAAGGAGAAGGGCTTTTTGAGGGTTTGGACTGGTAAGCTTAGTAACACCTTAGTGCTATATACATGTTTTGAGGTTGATGTTGACAGGCTTTGCTGCTCTTAAACCACTATTTCATGCATCACAGAGGTTCAACTCCTTTTCTCTGTATTTGTCGAGGTCAACCCTGAACTTAACCTAATCTGTCTAAGAACAACTTTCCGTGAACAATTTGGGTCCATTTAAATTTGTGGGATACATAATTGTGATATACTGATCATATCACACAATAGGATACATGTTGGCCATACTATTGATGAATTCATTTTAAGAATTTATTTTCTATAATTCCTGAAGGACCTTTAATGTTAAAGTAATATAATCCGGTCTCAAAAAGTTGGAAATCTCCACCACTTTTCTTGGATGCTCCTTTATAATTATTACCTCTATGTAGCTGTAGATGTAAAATTGATGCATTTTGGAAGGGTTTGGGAACTTTGCTACCATGCATCTATCAATTATTGAATGGCATGGATATTTTTTCTGCTGTTGTAGGAAAAACTCGTAATCTCAAGAAACCTCTGAATCAATTTCTAGGTCATTAATTTATCAACCATTGCAGATTTGCAACTTGTGTTTGGTAAATATTATGTGATCACTCCCTGAAAGCTAAATACATTACAATGATAAAGGTTTACCTGTGACTAATAACCCATGGCCGTGTTTTGGGATTACTTTTTCTTCTCAATTTTATTGCGTGGCGTGGGGTATCATAATGGAAATTTTCCTTCCAATTGTAGGTTGAGTAACACACTCAAATCTGTAGGTGGCTAATCCATGGCAGAATGGCACAGTGACTTTTACTGCTTTTAATCAAGTTACATAAAAGAAACGAAGGAATGAATTCATGGTGGTATTTTTAGGTATGATAGAACTTTTATTCCAGGGCAACTCTCTCATTCCACCTCCACTGATGTATTCTTCTTTCTTTTCAGTACACCATTGATATGCATGTACCATTTTTGTCAAAAGACATGACTTCTTTGGCACTTATCTTCTGATTTCTCACCATTAGTTCTCTTCACTGAGTGCATTTAATTATCCTTGAATATATTTTTTTATCAGCTCTCTGGGTTACTTATTTTACTGCATTGTTGTAGCTTTCTCATTTCTTCATAGAGGACCACCTCGAAGCTTTAGCGTCAAATACTCTACCTCTCAAATCACAGGAAATTAACAGTGTGAGATAAATGGTGTAATCGATAGAATAGGTATTTTGAATGAACAGATTAGACAAACAGCTAGGAGTGTAAGCAAACGGTAGTTTGTCAATCAGAACTAATGAATCAGATTCGGCGTGTATAAGATTGGGCCAAAATTTTTATAGGTTTGGGTTTCGGGTGTGCTCATTTAGGCTCTTTTATTTTTTTGTGATTAAGTTCCATTCATTACATGCTTTTGGGTTTTAGGCTAAACTAGACCCGAAATTCATCACAATCAATCATCTGCTTCAAACATATATTTTAGGCCGAGTGTCAGACCGTTGCATCAAATTCAATTGTTGCATTTTTTTTTTTAAAGTGAAATATGAGACTATTTTATTTTACCTGAACAAACAAAGCAATTAATGATAAATGCATCCAATAGAAGCAAGAATCATCAGATGCTTAGTAGAAGAGAAATACAAATGCATAGCAAAGAACTATGGAATTAGAATACACTAGATCTCCCATGCTAAACGCATATTCGAGAGCAACCAACGAATCGGAATTACCAAGATATCTCTTGCCATCATTGCAAGAATGGGGTACTTTGAAGAATAGATGTTCCATCGTGCAAAATGTCAAAGTTGTTCATTTGATCTCATCATCATTTTCATTACAATGAAGTGTTTTGGACAAATATATATCAAGCTCTATTTATTCTGAGATATATATATTTTTTTAACTTTAGGGGTGTGCATGGTTTAATTTGGTGTAGTTTAAAAACATTTCAAACTAAACTTAAAAAAAAAAATGATTGGAAAAAATTTCAAACCAAACGAAATTGAAAAAATATGGTTTCGTTGGTTTGGTTTACAATTTGAATTTATTAAAAATTATTCACGTCTAAATGTTTTGAACTTAAGAAATAATAATTGAATTATACTTATTTAGAACTTGAAATAAACATATAAAGTGAATATAAAAGGCTTACAAAATAAAAATTTTAAAAATGACAAAATAAATATGAAAAACAAGTGAGACGCTTGATAACTTATTGAAAAATTATGTTAAATATGGTTTTATATGTATATATATTTAAAAAAAAAAAGGGTTTGAGGGTTGGTTCGATTTGAAAAACCTCTCAAACCAGAACCTAAACTGAAATAAACAATTTGCAAAAATTTCAATCTAAACTAAACTACAAGCCATATCAAATTGTAATTTTTAAACGATTCAATTCAATTTTATAGTTTACACTGAATTATACACATCCATATTCAGCTTCATTAAAACTATGAAAAATTTTCCAAATCCTTGCTTTTAGATTTGGAGTGGAAAAGGAATAGGCCACCTCAATTGAATTTCTCCAAAGGGAACTTAAGGATGTACGAGACTAGTAACAAGTCTAATGCTTTGCCAAATAATGAAGAAATAATTTTTTTAACTAAACTTCCACGATCACCATTCTTTTGACTACTTCACTCGATGTATGAATGGTGTTATAAAAAAGCCTCAAATTTTTTCATTTTCATTTGCATTTAGGATCTAAAACAATTGCTATAGATCGTAACACATTTGATGGCTTCTTACCCAATAATTTTCAAACCTCTTAAGTACTTTTGACGATGTGTTATAGAAGAGTCAATCTAACTCTTTTGAAGTATCATGCAACAAAATCATTATATTTGTAAACCTTAAGAAAAAAATAGATGAGTTGTGCAATATTTGGTTCTGAAAATAATTCCATTACTATGAAAAAAAACTGCAAAAAACTCATAAATTACTTCAAATTTCCTTTAATCCTTCCAAGTAGGTGTATCTTTAAAGTTAGGGTCATAAGCTTTTAAGCAGTTAAAGGCTTTAATGTAATGCAATATTGAACCCAACATTTAATAAGTAGAATTCTAATGTGTACAATCATCCAAAACAAACATTTTAGATCTAAGAATATGTTATTGGTCAACATATAAGAGAAATTTTAATTTTTGTTTGGAGATGCTTTTATGTTTTCACCATATTTTGAACTCGTGCAATAGAGTCATTAATCTCTAGTAAGCTATCACGTATAGTTGAATTAAGAATATGAACTTGTAAATGGTCCTTAGAAAAAACTAATGAATCAGGCCTACCCTTATACGTATTGACAAAAATCTTCATAAGAGTATTAATAGTAGCGTGATTATTCATTGTTATTGCACAATCTTTTAAATATCCTAGGAATCGACACAGGCGTTGAGTAGGCATGCAAGTTCTTGACTTTTTACTTTCAAAAGTGTTAACACAAAGTTTAAAATTCTTTTATAAAGCCATTACTTATCATCAATAAAGTTAATTTTATGTCACAAAAGATAGATCATTTTGACAAGGCTAACTCTTTGTTGTTAGACACAATTTACTACTTTTCTCTTTCAAAAGCTTGCATAGGATACTTTTCTATTCCTTATACTATTTCATGCAATTTTATTATGGTGTTTCCACTTATGAACTTATATTATGGGACCGTGTCCTTCATATATTTCTAAACTTCATATTTTCTACAAAATTAGATAGTAATTCCCTTCCAATCATAAGCTCATAAAGGTCTTTCTTAGTCAAACTTCCAATTAACAACATCAACACTTCTAATAGTTAAAGTTTGAAAACTTAATTAAGAATGTGTAGCTTTCTTATGAATCTTGTTATAGATGATACACTTCGTTAACATTATATGACACCTCAAATATGTATTGCCTCTTATGGCATTGATTTTTGCTACGCCAAACTAGAATTGACTTTGTCATCTCCTGTTTATTCATTCTAAATTTAACCAAGAGGACCCGAGTCAATATGTTTTTGACTTATCATAAAGTTTTTCGAAGAGTTGCCATCTAGCGGTTGCCCTAATGTATATTGGTAAAGATGGACGATTAATAGATCCCTTACAGAGGACCTAATCATCCTTACCTGTCCAATGAAAGGTTTGGTGAGTTAGGTATAATAGTAAAAAGATGTTAGACATCCATGTTACCTGACCCGAAGGTTGACCTTCACTTAAGTTATTCATTTTAATAGTGTTTTATCAAGCTTGATTAGATTCCCATTTCTTAAGCATAATATGATATATTTATTTAACCAATCATTAAAGTAGTAACATTCATTCATAAAATGAAAAAAATGAAACAATAAATTACAACATACTTTCATACACCCTTAAACAAATCTAAAAAAATTTATCTACAAAACAAGGGTTAGTTACATATAGTAAAACGTTTAATGAAATAGGATGAAGTGATTTTATCTATTCATAGACGTGCATTGCATAGACGCGTTTATATATTGTTTTTACTATCTCTTTTAGCATTGTAGTGCTTCGTGCACTGACTCTCAAAAGTAGAAAGTAATGCACTCCACCACTAAAACTTAAACACATGCAAGCGGTCATAAGAATAAACATTTGCAAACTGAGTGATAAATGCTTATAAATAGACCCTATTACATTGATTCCTAATTCATTTACACATAATTTGATTAAAACTATCATATATCAAATTTCTGATACGACATTCATTTTACGTAAAAATAAACAAAGTATGTAAATATGCAAAACAAGTGGTCATCAAGCAGAATCACTTAAGAATTTCCTATGGATGGTGCATAATCAATACGCAGACGCTTATGGGATAAATGTCCATGGTATAAGTGGTGTATGTCTATAGGTGGTTCACAAAATATATATTCAAATTAAAAGCATAAAAAAAATGTAAATCTTCAACATAAACATATCTCGTCATTCATTCTTTATGTTAACACAAGTAGCTCATTAGACTTTTAGCATGACAACCACAAATCAATAGATATATTGACTTAATCAATCAAAGTAAGCTATAATTCATTTTATTGCATGAAATCATGTAGGCAAATACTAAAGGCAATGAAACAGATTTATCATGCACATATCATGCAAATAATGGTAGAAAAAATGAATATGCTTATTTAACAACTATACATAGACATCTTCGATCTGTAAGTGGACAACTATAAATAGTTGTTTCCGCAAACAAGACCAAGTGTTTCGTATATAAAGAAAATAATTAGACAAAAGATTTACATGACAAACCAAGAATACAATGTCCCTTTAGAAAAGTTTACCTATTGCTTTAGTTTTATAGAACCTCCATTGATGTTGGGAAGAGTAATAGTATTTCGTTTGACTTTAGTTAAATGAATATTCTATCTAAATGTGTATATTTCATCAACCATTAAGACACACAATCGTGTGTGTAAGACATGCATGGTTGTATGTCAAGGCAAATTTGAAATATGACTTTTCAATTTGATTTGAATAGAACCCGTAAGTCGCACACAATAACATTTGAATATAAGTACCGAGACAAAAATCTTTTGTCTCTAGGGCTATCAACTCTTGTATATGTATGACTCATAAGCTCCCTACTAATTTGGTAGTGTCTAGATCCTAACATAGATCAATAGCAGTCTCTAGCAAACATTATGATTATCTAAATAGTAAAATATCAATGAATATCTCTGAGCTTAACCAACTTAAAAGTTAACATTTAATATGATTCTTTTGTTACTGTGTCTCACAAGGTTGAGACATAGATGTGTGTCTATTTAGAAAAACCTTTGTATACACAAATATCCAAACAAGAGATATTAGAGATGACATCAACCAATCCAACTATGTTTAGACTTAATGGGTCTAAACATAGTGGAACACATTCTATATAGAATCCTCATCATTGGATTAGTCTAAAGAACATGATTACCAAATCATGCACTTGTGTGTAGGACTAGGCTACAATGACAAATCTTGATGCATGTAAATTGTTACTATCTTTTGGTGAAATTACGTACATTATGATAATCCCAACACTATCACTAGTTCTTTAAAGGTTTCATGATGGTGTAAAAATTACAAAACTACTTTAGTATAATTGTCATTGTGGACATGCAAAAAGTATGATTAGTTATCTAATTCCATCATCATGTATCTCTCACACTAAGAGCACATCATATATATTTAGATATACCAATATCACTAGGACTAAAATACCTTATTTATTAATAATTGTAAAGTATTTACAAATTACAATAAATTCCAAATAAACATAAAAAGACAACAATAAATACAAGGCTATAAGGCATTAGCCTTAACAATCTCCTACTTGCACTATAGTCAATCAGACATATATCTAATGCCATATGAGACTACATGCCTAGCATGCTTCTATTGCGATAGTGGCTTAGTTTATGGATTAGCCAAGTTATCATCGGTATCTACTCTCTCGATCTATACATCTTCTCATTGTATAATCTCATATACCAAATATAATCATTTGAGAATATGCTTGAACGTTTGATGAGATCATGGTTTTTTAGTCTATATAGTAGCCCTGCTGTTGTTACAATAGAGGCTTATGACATCAATAATGCTAGGTATCACTTTGAGTTCAAATATGAACTTTCTAATTCAAACCGTCTTTTTGGCTGCCTTAGCTATTGCAATGTACTTAGACTCTATCATAGAATCAACAATAGTATTTTTCTTTAAGCTTTTCCAACTTACTAGATCATCATTTAAATAAAACATAAATCTTGATTAGGATCCAAAATGATCTTTATCATCCTAGAAACTGACATTGTTGTAATTTTGAATAGTAAACTCATCTTCTCCTTCATAAACCAAGAACATATCCTTCGTATGTCGTAGATACTTGAGCTTAGTGTTTTTACCTAGATTAGATTGATATTTACTATAAATGCCTAAGACATATGAGACATCAATTTATATTGTTAAAGTATAAGGAATACGACTCATTTTCTTTTTATTTTCAAGTGTTCTAGGACACATATTTTTAAATAGATATATGCCATAAGTCATAGGTAGTAACCCTTTCTTTGAGTCATTCATGTTGAATCTCTTCAATGCTTTATCCGTGTACGTACTTTAACTTAGTCTAGGTAGCCTATATGATCTATCACGATAGATTTTAATATTGAAAATGTAAGTTTTTTCTTTTAAAACCTTCATAGAGAAGTGTTTAGATAACTAATTTTTCACAATCTACATATATAGAATATCATTTCCAATAATTAAGATATCATCGGTATATATTACCAGAAATATAATCATACTCTCACTGAGGTAGTTGTACATGCATGGCTTATCTTTGCTTTTAATGATACGAAAGTCTCTGACGATTTCATCAAAATGAATATTTCATCTCCTTGATGCTTGCTTTAGTCCATAAATAAACTTATATAATTTGCATACTTTATCTATTTAACCCTCAAGAACAAAACCATTAGGTTATGTCATATCCTCTTCAAGGTTGCCATTTAGAAAACAGTCTTGACATTCATCTACCAAAGGTTTAGTATGCAACAACCATAAGCATTATCTGGATAGATCCTAACACTTGAAATGAATATGCAAAAATGGATTACCCTACCTCAGAGCAAAATCCAATGACTATGAGGCTTGCTTGTGACACCTCCAAGAAAATAGATTACCTTACTTCCAAGAAAATCTATGACAGATGGATTGCTTTACGAAAACATATTTTTTTAACCTAAACATTGGCCAAAATATGCAATGACCTTTTAGCCTTGACATCGGTAAGAACGGTACTTCATGAAGACATATTCCTTTAGCTTAAACACTAGCTAGAAATTTTGATGTTCGTCCAGTCTAATTAATCACCAAAACAATACTCCACAAGGGCATATTCCTTCAACCATACATTACCCAAAATGATAATCCATAAAGGTAGATTCTTCCAACCATACATTAGTTATAATATGAGTCCAAACACTAGTTAGAATAATAGTCCACAAAGGTATATTTTTCCTACCTAGACACTTGCTAGAATATGCAATCCATTAGATGCCCATTTAACCCAAACATTGGCTAGAACATCAGACAATGACTCATCTTTTCTAGGCAAGTCATGAATAGGTTGCCTCTTTTAGATGAGCCTATAATAATAAATTATGATAATTAGGATAAATTATCCTTTTTAGGTAAAAAAAGACTAAATTGCTTCTTTTAGATGAAAAATGACTAAAATACCCCTTCTACGCACACAAAGATTGAAATTCCCCTTCTAGATAGAAAAGGATTTACATGCCCCTTTTTAAGTGAAAAATGATTGAAATACCCTTTAAAATGCCTGTTTTGGGTAGAAAAAAAAAAACACTAAAATGAATTTTCTGAGTAGAAAAGGACTAGAATACCCTTTTTTAGTTGAAAAATGATTGAAAGACTTTTTCTAGGTAAAACATGACCAAAATGACCTTTTGGGCAAATAAAGATTAAAATGTCCCTTTTAGGTAGAAAATGACTGAAATGTTCGTTCTGGAAAAAAAAAAAAAAGACTAAAATACCATTTCTAGGTGAAAAATGACTACCATGCCCTTTTGTGTGATAAAGACTAAAATGCCCCTTTTGACTGGAAAAAGATCAAAATGCCTCTTTTAGGCGGTAGAAGATAAAAATGCCTTTTTCAGGCAAAAAATGATTGAAATGTCCTTTTTAGATAAACATGACCAAAATATCCCTTCTAGGTTAAAAAAGATGAAAATATCCCTTCACGTAGAAAGAGAATGAAATGCTTTTTTTAGGCCAAAAAAGACTAAAGTGCCTTTTCTAGGGAGAAAAGGATTGAAACACCCCTTTCTTGGCAAAAAAATGAGTGCAATGTCACTTTTGGGTAGAAAAATGACTGTAATGCTCCTTTTAGGTAGAAAAAGATTGAAAAGCCATTTTTAGACAAAAAATGACGAAAGTGCCCATTTTGGGTGAAAAATTGACTAAATTGTTATTTTTGGGCAAAAAATGACTATAAAGCCCTTTTTGGGCCAAAAAGACTAAAATACCCCTTTTGGGTAGAAAAATGATTAAAATGCCCCTTTTGAGCAAAAAAATGACTAAAATGCCACTTCTAGGCAAAAAATGACTTAAATGCATTGAACAATTACTTTTGATTATAAAGTTGATGCCTTTAAATAGCAAAGCAAGTTGTATCCTATTAAGAATAGGACTTTCTAACCAAATTAGATAGAATCAGAATATTCCTATTATAAATTTAAGAATTACAAGATTAATTCTATCAAAAAAGGAACTTACTAATTAATTTGAAGCAAAATAAAATAAGATAACAACCTAAACAAATAAATAGATTAGGTTTATTTAACTAAAGATTTAGCCTAATTACAAACAAATAAGACTAAAATTAAACTACCCTAAACCTCAAGTTTTTTGTTGTAACTTCAGTGCTAGTTTCAGTCATGTTGTATGCCTTACAAGGTCTTAGTCATGTTATAAGATGTATAACCCTAAATGTGTAAATGAATCTAGGCTTTTGAATTGCTAAATTTAGACATATGAAGATAAAAATATGAGCCAAAAACCATGACTAGTTTAAGTAATGTGTGACTAGAATTCTACTTGAACTTTTTCTTGATTTCAAACCTTTAAACAACTAGTTCAGAATTGGATCTTTTCATGTCAATTATAAAACTTTATCTCAATTTTTTAGTAAGCTAAGAATCATCTCAAACAAATGTATAAAACTCTAAATATGTCTAAATTAATAAAATATGTCTGACATGAAATCCTATTCCAATTAGGATAATATCATCCTCAATTTCTTCAAGAAGATTTGTCCTTAAATATGTGATTAGAAGAAGAATAAGCAAGTTTTCCAAATAAACTAATTTTTTCTTTTTTGTGAATCTTGCAAGCACAAAACAAAAAAACACATAAGTAGTCAATACTCAAAACTCTAAGACTATAAGTTGACTCAAAACCCTAAAATTAAATGACAGGTATGATTGAATTGAACAAAACCTGATTTGAGCCAAGCTTTGACTTGCTTTAGGAACTTGACCAATGTGAACCCCAACCCATGCTTTCTAAGTAAAGTTCAAGTCAAGTTTTGATTTCAAATAAAAATCAACACGAACTTAGATCCAATCCCTATAAAAGAAAGATGAACCTAGAATTACATGAAGGGATAGACACCATAAGCTACAATTTGAGGATAGACTGATAACTCAAATACATTTTGTTTTCCATAAACTATAAGTTTGATAAAAACACATGGCAATTTAGAGAACCTAAGAGAATCCTTTCTACTTATTTATTCATCGAAAACCTTTTTTTATTACAAGCTTAATGTCTTAAATAGTAAATTAAGTTGTATACTACTAAGAATAAGACTTCTTATCTAAATTTTTAAGGAAAATAATAATAATAATAATAATAATAATAATCTGAATTAGGAATTACAAGATTAATCTTAGTAAAATAGTACTCAAAATAACATTATAAGATAATGAACTAAAAATAAATAAGAAAAAATCTAAAATAATTAAAGTCACACCAACAAATAGATTGGGCTTATTTAATTAAAGGTTTAGCCCAATTGAAAATAAGTAAGATTGAAATTAAACTAGACTAAGCTTTAGGTTTTTTTTGTAACTTTAATGCTTATTTCAATTATGTTATTGGCCTAACTAGGTCTTGATCTTTTTATAAGACTTGTAGCCCTGAATGTGCAAATGAGTTTAGGCTTTTGAATCACTCAATTCAGAAATCTAAAGATGAAGATATGGGTAAAAAACCATGACTAGTATAGCTATGTGCAAACTAGAATTTTGCTCAAACTTCTCTTTTGATTTCAAACCTCTAGACAATTGATCTAGGCTTGGATCTCTTCATGACAATTGTAAAAATTTATCTTAACTTTTTAAAAAGCTAAAAGTCATCCCAAACTAAGGTATAGAACACTAGATATGTCCAAATTCGTAAACTATGTCAAACTTAAAATCCTACACTAATCAGGATCAAATCAAATCAAGCCCTTTTAATTCTACCATTATTTTCCTCAAGGCATCTCAAACATGCCTAACCATTTTCAGTTGACACAAAGACCATGGAACATAAGTATGCCATGATAGAATGATGTATGAATGTAATATGCACTACCCATTATTGATTTCACTATTTCACCCAAATTATATTTTGTATATAAAATGTTCACAACAAATATGGATATAGGTCGTAGGGGTTATTATAGTTTCCCCTTATTTTCTATTCTTTTAATTTTGATTTTGATTTTGATTTTTTGATTTTGATTTTTTTGTTTTGAACATCCATATTTTAGTTGAATTGCTTTTTGAGACGCTAGCTACTATTTTATCAACACAACTTTTTTTTCTATTAGCCTGTAGCCTAATTGTTAGAGAAAATTCATGTGCCTATTCATTAGCCCAAAATATGTGCCCTTAACATTAACTGGTTTGTTTTCTTTTACCAGGGTCTTTATTGTCATGCATTTTTATATATTCTGTTAATTTTCCCAAGTCCTAAACTTGTCTTTTTACATGAATACTAACATTTGTAATGAAAGTACCTAGTTACTTGACAAGATATGATTCTTTGCATACTCTTATCCTATATCACTATTCACTATAGAAATCACTCACAATGGTCATGCCAACTTTCAAACCTACTTAGACATTGACTAGTATACTTTAATGCCTACATCTTAAGTCACTATTCACTATAGAAATCACTCATAATGGTCATGCCAACCCTCAAACCTACTTAGACATTGAATAGTATACTTTAATGCCTTCTTATCGTTTTAGTTAACACAAGGTCAAAAGTCAATTCCACCTTAGATAAGGTTAATACCAACTAGGCCATTAGAGGGCTCAAAGGTTTACGTTTTAAACTCTAAGGAAAACTTATGTGTAAAAGCTTGGGTTATATTTGTCCATTTAGGAATATATCAACTTATGTCATAAAAATTTTGTTAGAGTGATGTTTCAAGAAGTAGAGACCACTTAAAAAAGGGTTGATAAAATTTCAATCTCATAGGTCAACATATCTTTCAAAATAATTTTGTAAATCTTAAGACTTCATGTATAGGAATTCAACTTGATAAATCACGCACAAAATGGTCCTAATGATGAACTTCCATCGGTTCTTTTTATATGAAGAACAATAGGTTACCAAAGGTGAGAACCATAAGTTCTTTTTATACCCAAAGGTATATACCAGTGGCTAATTATAAGATAATTAACCCTTAGACAAAGTGGGCTTTCATAGATGTTTGGCTTTCCATTAAGGGTAAAAAGGACAAGTGCTCAATGTATGTGAAATGTAGTGTAATGTAAGGGATTCTTTCAAACATGGAAAAGATTATCAAGTGAACTATATCAAAATTGATTTTTTTCCATATTCTCTAATGGAGTCACTAAAGCTATGATGGGCTTTTAATATGCCAAGCTAGATACAACATGTCACTCTTATTTAGCCATCCGACCATGACCAAAAAGAGTGCATGAATAGGTTTTTGGCTCATCATAGTGTTTGTTTGGAGTAGTAACCCAAGGATTACCTTGGGAAAAACACATATCAATAAAGATGGATGACTAGTTAGATTTTTCACAAAGGATCCGAGCTATCTTTACCTGCCCAAACAAGAAAGTTTAGAGAGCTAGGCATAATAGTAGAAAGGTATTAGACACCAAGGTCACCCAACCTAAAGGTTGACCTTTACTAAGGTGGTTCATTCAAATGTTTTCCACATTCTTAAGATTCCCAATTAAACACATAAGATTCAACAAATAAATCACATAAGAAAGCAATAAATTACATCCGTATGAAAATAATAACTTAATAAATTGCAACCCCTTGCCATACACCCTTGAACAAATCTAAACCCTGCAAAACAATTGGGCTAGTGTATTAATAAAATCTAAAATAAACATATTAAATGAAATAACATGCAAGTGGAATTGCTAACTCCAACCTCAACTAATATGTGTCACCTAGACATGTTCACTAATCATTTGATCCTTTTGCCTTTAACTCTAACATGTTCTGCATATAATTTTACCAAAAAAACAAAAAAAAAACAAAAATGATATGAATAAGACAAAAACACTTCTAAAATTAACCCATGTCAACTAACTCTATTAGAAGCCATAACAATTCTAAATCTACTCATCAAAGTATAATTCAATGTAAAAATCAATTTAAAGGACATCTTAAACAAAGACCAATACAATTAAAGCATGCGAGTAGACACTAAAACAAATGTCTCCTTACCAATCAAGGCTGATCTTTAGACAAATTCAAAATATGCAAGATTCTATACATTACCTAAAATATCGATCAAACACGGTGTGTGAACATTCATATCATGTCAACACGACATTTAGTCGTGTAATAGATCATTATGATATTATGCTAAAATCCACCAAGTAGCTAAGTAAAAGAATATATGTTAAAACTATATATATATATATATATATATATATATATATATATATATATATATATATATATATATATATATATGTATATTATATCAAACACGCGCATGTATTGATAGAAAGAAATTTATAACAATATGGAAATCAATGCATGGTTCATACGTTACATATGATGAGAATAGTCCTAACAGAAAAATCTAACGCAAACAAACTCAAACAAAGTAGATGAAACACAAAACATGCAAAAGAAGAGTTTTTTCATGCTTGACTTCTACTCAGGGAAGTTCTAGAGTAATACGTAAACTTAGTGTATTGGATAATAGAAGCCTCCACTTGTGCTCGTTCATAGACTGCTCTTGGTCTTCTTCGATCAGTGTTGGATGAATATAATGTCAAACAACTAAAACATAGAAAAACAAATCAGTTAATCAATTCAATTTTCCCTCAAGAATATGTACCTAGATGTTGGCTCTTTTGATACCTCTCTTTGATACATTGTGGTGATGTAGGAGTCAATTAAACTCATGGATTCGACTCCTTTAATCACTTGATATTTCCCTAATGTCCCTAAAATAAGTATCTCTCTAATGTCCCTAAAACGACAAGTGTTTAGGAAAAAGTTTCAAAAACTATTTTGAGATTTTTGTACAAAATCTGATAAAGTTTCCACTAGCCTAGAAAAAGTTCAAAAACCCCTAACAAACTAGAATCTTAATCCTTTATATAGGTTTTCTCTTAGGATCAGTTTCCTAGTTAGAGCCTAATTCTTATTTTAAGATGTTCCTGCTTAAACTAAAGGAGGTTTTCTAGTCAAACTAAAATTTTCTAAAATAAAATCTTATTAAAATTGGAATTATCCTTAAAAGAAAAGATAAAATTAGGTTTAACTAAAACAAAGGATTCTATGGCTATGGATGGAGCACGACGGGTGTCTGCAAAAGTAAGCCTTCTCTTTACATATAAGGAAAGCCAAGTCTTTGCACCTATTATACCAAATTGATAGCGATTGAGCCTTTCATAGTGCTAAACGAGCTATAAAAGGCTTAAATTCAGCCTCAAGTTATTCCTAAGGAAAGTAGGCCTAATGGGTGTTCTAGGGGTTGTAAAACCTAGACTTGGGTATACTTTCCAAGTCCACTTGTCCGTTCTCAGCCCACATGCCTCAAGTTATCAATTCAAAATTCAATGTGGAAACCATGTAGGTTATCATCATCGGGAAAAAACCTAGGTTGGTCAAAATGAGTTGAGTACATTAGCTTATTTCCATGAGTTGACTTGAGCTATAATTTATATTTCATAGTATCAGTTAAGTTCTCATGTGGCCAAGATGTCAAATTCTTGTGTTTCACTAAGTTCGATCAGTTCATGGTTTCAGTTTATCAATATAGTTTACCAATATAATTTTATAAGATTCATGCTTCATACTATTTTAATGACTTGATTTTCTATACTCATAATGCATGTTTATAGAGAGTAACATGGCTTACAAGCAAAGTTTTCCAGTTTTACATGGTTTTATTGCATGAACATATGTGCATGAATTACCAATATAACATTCATATTTAGTCCTTCTAGATAATGTAGGATAAGCTAAGCTAAAGTTAAGAAAAGGAGTAAGACTAGGTGAGCATGGGATAGAAGTTGCTCAAGAATAAGCGATTAAAGAGTTAAGATTAATAGTTTATTTTGCTTATTGAATGTTATTGCTCATTATCTTTACCTTTATCTTACAATTACTTACGGTTGTGAGTAATGTGGTGATTGTTGAGGCAAGTGGAGGTGTTGCTAATAGACTAGTTCAGTGTGGGAGTTGAAAACACAAGTAACCAACCCCAAGAAAACACACACACACACACACAAATGTTATTGTGCCATAGTATATTTTAGTGAAAAGAAACTTAAATTAGTAAATGTAATAAACAAATGAGGGTGAATGATCCAAAGGGTTGGGTTCTATGAGAGTTTGAATAATTTAATGTTTGATTACTCAAAATTAAATATAAACCTAGACATAATAGTTAACTCAGGCTTCTCTTTTTAGCAAGTAATATATTAAGCTTCTACTAATAGTGGAAATCGTGACATGCCTTGGGTACCATGCATAAAAATAATAAATAAACGAAAGTCAAGAAGTCACTAAATCGACCAAAATTGTGCAGATGCTCAGAGATTTATGCGTAAAATCAGGAATCTAAGTTGCGAATCGCAGTCTAGGCAAATTTTAGGGCCAGCAAAATAAAACTCTAACTACAACAAAGAGAAATAATGTATACGGAACAATGAATCTTGAAAAGAAAAACAAACAACCAACCGTTCAGCGAGAAGAAGATTTAGAATGCGAAAGTCTATTGATTAAAATTAATTAGGTCTTAATAAATCATTTTTCGTGTTCATTTAGGTTTTGCGTTTAAATAATTTATATTCAAATTCGAATCCAATACAAATTTTGAACAATTCATTTGTTCGGCTCTCTTCGAAGTCTGAATTTTGTTCAACCCAAATTACCTTTTTTAAGCTGAAATTTCAAACCTCGGCCTTATCAGTTCAGTTGACAATCCTATGTAAATGAGGATGTTTTTTTTTTTTGTACCCGTCCAAAGTTATGAGTACTTTTTTTTTCCTGTAAAGGTCCTGTAAAGTTTGACGTGCAATTTAGTGTTTGTCACTAAGAATTGGATTTATCGAAGGCTTGGGGTCCTAGTTTCCAGCCCGAAGGAAGTTTTCACCGTTGCTGGTGCTGTCACATCCTATCTTCAAAAAGGGCCTTTAACTGAATCCTGGACCACTAATGTTACCAGGCCATCACCCTATAAGGCTTAGATTTCCATATAATAATATATTAACACTCTACTTTCTTTTCTTTGAAAAAGAGTGCCATGTTGCAAACTTAACACAATTTATAATTGGTTTTTGCTGCTTCGAGGGAGGTATCAATTTCCAAGTTATCTATAATTATCTATTTTTTAATTGTGAGCTTTGAATGTTGGCTAGCCCAGTATTGTTACTGGGTGGCACGCTAGAATTGCTTTTCATGAGAAAAAAATGGCTATAAATTTCTGGCATAAGATCCTCGTAAAAGATCTTCTGAACCAAAAGCTTGTGAAAAAATATTTGCATAACAACTGAAAGCTGTCCCAAGCAACGTAATTCCCTCTTCTTTGACAGATTATTATAATTTTATCCTATCAATTTTCTCTGCGAATCTCTGATATAATAATTTAAAATCTAAAAATAATCATAAATTGGCTTAGAGGGTTGAACAACATGCAGAAAATAATTTACGTGTTTCTTCTAGTTGGCTACCCAACTGCAACACTCAAGCATCGAGATTGCACTCAAAGATTCAAAATTAATTTGCCGGCAGCCATTAAATAATTAAATGGCCAGTAGTTGATTATAGGTTTGAAGTTTCCATTTCAAAACATGTTTGTAGTTTCATTTGATTGGACAAGGGGACTCGTGGATTCATTGTCCAGAGATTGTCAAATCAAATAATTTCAAGATTCAACAGTTTTGATATCATTTGATTCACTTTTTGACTGCTGATACGTAATGTGCTTCATATATTAGGAAATGTTTTCGTTTGGAAGAAATACATATATTTTGTTAAACATAGACATCTTTTGTTTTGAAATTTGTTAATGATTCTCTCTTAAAGTATAATTATTAATGGATTTGTTGTTACTAATCATTGTAAATAACTTTGAATATTGTATAAGATAGATTATAATAATAGCGATTAGATTTAGTTATATAATTACTTGTTTTTGGTAAGTCTACATTTAAATGGATCCAAGTTTCAAAACATTATTTGGAAAGTTAGTTTTATTTATATTATCCATTATAATAAAAAAGATTGAAAGTGTGTATATAAGTTGGACACAAAAGCTTTTAATATAATTTGACCTATTGTTCAAGAGTCTACATCAATGGTTATGTTATTAATGATAGAAAAATGTAACACTTGATGACATGTATAAGGTTATTTAAGTCATTTTGTAGCTTTAGGATTAAAATCGAAGCTTAGGAATGACTTAGAAAAGGTAAAAGAGTAATTTAGAGATATATTAAGAGTGGTATAAGTGGATGGCCAAGATCGCACCATGTGTACATGACTTTAAGCAGGAAAATCTATTTTAATGCAGATGCATGCTTGTGCATCTTTAAGACACACTTGTGTGTGATAAGTTGTTTGTGACCTATATAAAAGCTATCTATTCTTGTTTTTTCAGAAACTGTTTTAGATAAAAATTTGTTTTGACAACAAGAGAGAGAATCTGAGAGTCGAGAAATGCTTTTACCACTACTAATCGTTGTTGTTTGGCTAGAGTTTAAGCAAGACAAAGTGTGACAAGTGTTAGCCGTGGCTAGCTAGGTACAACTTGTTACTCTCATTTAGTCATCCTACCATAGCCAAAAAGAGTGCATGAACAGGTGATGCGTTATGTTTTAACCTTAACTTCTTAGTAAGTGCACTAGGTCTAAGTACTAAAGGAAGATTTCTAAGTTTTTGTATCTATGAGATTGCATAAGCAAGTACCAAGAAAACACTATCCCTAACATTATCTAAACTAATTAATTTGAATACAAAATAAAACTAAAACTAAAACTAAAATTAAAATAAAAAAAACAATGAATGCTTGAGCCTAAGTAATTCAATCAGATAACAATATGCGAGAGGATACTATGATTTCGAGTTCATTAACTCAGGTCAAGGTAGGTTCTCTATGTGATGAAAGATATCATGTTATTCATGTGATAACAGAACTCCTTAATTTGATCAATATTTTTTCTCAAGCAATATTAATCGTATTTCACAATTTAATAACCTAGATATTTCTATATAGGTTTAATTAAATGAAAATGCATTAGGGTTCAATGGAGTCCATTACCTTTTAGCCTATGACTGTTACATGTATCAACTTATATATCTCAATATTTAATTAATCCATAGTTTGTATTCTCATAACTTTTATGTAATATCATCTTTCAATCTCAATCACATAACATAAATCCTATTAAAAGTTGATCAAGTTTTTACTTCGCATTAAGTTTAGAACACAAACTTAGAATGAAATAACATACTCTTAAATCGTAATTGAAAAATGCTACAAATCCATGAATTAGCTAGCCCTAGTTTTAGCAAAGAAGATTTACTTTATAATTAGATAAGAATAAGCACACATATTCAAGAAGAACATATTGAAGATAAAGAAAGAAACCTAATGAATCCTTGAAGTTTTATTAAAATCTTCAGAAAATTGTCTAGTGATTACAATACGTATTGATTAATTGAGTGAATCTTCAAAAAAAATCAAGAATCTCTCAAAATTGTATGAAAAATCTCTCTAAAATTGTTCTTAGATGACTCTCCCTCTTTAGGTAAGTATACAATGGCTATATATAGCCATGGGTTTGGAAAAGAGTCCAAAAAAACATGGATTTCCACTGCATGGTGTTGTGCCATAGTGCCATGCCATGACGTCGAGCTTTTCCCATATTTGTATGCTTTGGTGCCAAGTTTCTGGATTTTTGCTACAATTGGCATTACAGTGCTGCATTGTGCTATCGAGTTTCTGGAATCATGAATTTTTGGTCCTCACAAAGGTTGTAGCCTTGGTTATCTAGTTTCATTTAGATTTTGAATCATCTTATTTAGACTTAGGAATCTAAAGTTATAGCCGTTTTAGTCTTTAGTGGTAAGATACATAATTTCACCACAAAGACTTGAATTTACAATAATAGTTGAAAGCCCAAACAAGCTCAGATTTTTTTCTTATAATAGTTTTCTTAAAAGCTTGAGATGTCTACTATAATTTTTTTGAGGACCATATTTTCATTATAAAGCCCAAACTTAATGAAAATCCCTTTTTTTTTTTTTTTTATGCTATAACGTATAATACTTTCTTTTCTCTTTTATGTTTCCGTTGCTGATTCTTCTTCAAACTAAATTCGAACTATTGGTTAGCCCTTCATAAGTGTCTTTTTGGCTTGATTTCCATTGAATTGACATTAAAGCCAAATTTTTTTATAATAAGGGTAAAATGGTCAAATCGCCCCCCTAAAACTCTATAAATTGACCATGAAATTATACATAAAATTAACACTTATCATGTGACACCTACTGCTATATAATACTATAAATTATAAAATTAAAGATTTTTTTATACAACAGAAATATATCTTTAATATATATCATGAGTCTTATTCTAACTGACTAACTGAAACATATAAGCGAAAGTTGTAGCTGAAAATGTGATAGGATGTTAAAACCCACTGTACAATATCCTGAATAAATTTATACTTTATTACTATTTCTTCATATTTGAAATATATATATATATATATATGTATGTATGTATGTATGTATGTATGTATATTGTATATCATATGTATAAGAAATACAAAGCATGAGAACCAACATACTATCTGCTGAAAACTAAATACATATATGTACTTATATATACAAACTGAAAACTTGGGGTGAAGACCCACTCAAGCCATATCCCACTTTTCAGTCATCTTGTGCTCCAAGTTAGCTCCTCAAAACACTAACTTACAAGAAAGGAAATTGAGGAGAATGAGTGATGAAATCACTCAGTAAGTTTATCTTATCTCTAATCATCGGTAGACTCTGCTCTCATATATCCTTATGACTCATCACAAGGCTTTAAGCATTTTAACTTAATTGACTTGCTACTAAATTGGAGAACTTAACCAAGTCCTTGACTAGCATTATAGTTTCTTTTGATCTAACTTATCTTACTGCTCAAATTTTGCTTCATACTTTGTCATAAGTATGTATATGAGTATATGTATAAAATTCAATATGAAAAGGAATTTGGATACTGAGACTAACTTACTGAATTCTTTTTTCTGATATTCATTATTTTATTTTCTTTCTTAATTGATTTATAAGATCTAGAGTACTCTTGAGTTCTCTTAGGTCTTAGTTGAATTCTATTATGTTTCTACTTATGATGTATATCATGTAGTTATACTTCTTTACATTCTTTTCTTAATTGCTTCTTATCTTGTTGTTTGAACACTATTTCATGGTCTACTAAATATATCTTGGTATAAAGAATGTTGAAGTCTTTTTGCACTTGGGCCTATTTACTGAAAATGCTATTGGGATTCAAAGATCCAAAATATTATAAAAGTTGAACAAAAATTGTTTGTGTATCTAAAGATACCTAATATACTGATCAAATTGATAAACATAGGGATTTGACATTTTAACCATGTGGGTTAAACTAGACCAACGAAATGCCAGTAAACTGAAATATTCTACCATACCAGTCCTTGGACCAATAAGCTAAAATTTAACCATACTGACCATAGTCAATTAATTGAAAATCTCACAGATGCCCCACTGTATTCACCTTTAGTATCTAACTCAAATATCAAACTTTATGTAAAAAACTGATGTCTATGAAGCACTTGATTCCTTTTTTTGAAAAACGCTGCTTTGACATGCCATGAAATGCATATCATGCATGTAATCTAATTATCTCTTCTCTTCTACTTACATTTTGTTAAACTGAATAGTTGTTATAATTATATTCAATGTTACTTCTTTCTAAAGTTTTTAGTTCTATAACTTATTAAAATTGTTAATAAGTTTTATATAAATTACTCTGTATTTTATTATGTTTCTACTAACTTTTAGTTCTGCATATTTCCATGACAACTTTTATTACTATTTTTTATTTCTATTTCTATTTTATGATAGCAATCTAACGATTACTAGCGTTGTTTCTGAGCTGCTATTAAATTTCTCTTACTTATATGAGTTTAAAGGTATGATTCTAAAAAAAATGTTCTTTCTTTCTTTGTTCTGTTATAATTTCTTTACTATTTCTATTTGTTATGTTATTTTTGTTACTTTTGCTATTTGCACAGGCATGCATATGGTCATGTGTCAAGTCATGTTAGCTTTTGAAATCTTTTCACTAAATTTTGGCTTGTTACATAGCTGCATATTTAAGAGCATAGGGTCATGTATGCACTATACATGGTCATGTTCCTATATACACAAGCCTATATCATAATTGCTACTCAATCATGACTTCAACAAGATACGACCATACATAATTGGGAAAACACATATGATTATTGCCCTTATTTGTATAGTCGTGTACCTGAAGGCACTGGCACACTAGCCTCAATCGTGTATGCACTATATGACCATGACCATGCAAAGACACGTGACCATGCAAAGACACGTGACCACATAGGTATGCGTATCAAACATATGGGCATGTATCACACTCTGCTTCTATAATTTTTGCCTTTGAAAGTTGTAGAACTATGCCCAAACTCAACCTAATGTCAATTTATCTTCAAATAAACTTATTCTAGTACATATGTATACATCCATAAACTTCTATCATGAACCTTGATTATCTCATAACTCTTAATCTCAACTAAACATGCTTGTAGATGCATAAAACTCATATAGGCATATAAAAATTCTTTAAGCATAATTTTGACTCAAAATATCTCTCTTATCTCATCAGCATCTGTTTCAATATTATGCTTATTAAGCTTGAAACATGGTTTTATTACTAATTAATGTCATCTAAGAAGATACGTGCTATAGAAACAGGGAAGAGGTAAGGAAATACTTATTTGGAACTGCTAAAGGCTTCAATTTTTCTAACTCTGGTTGAATCTTACTAGATTAGTTGTTAGAAACTAGCTTCTCTCTCTAAAAAATTGGTTAGGGTTAGTTGAATAAAATGGAAAGATAGAACTAGGAAGAAGTTAGCTGAAAAATTGTGAAAGAAAAAGCTCTGCTTTATATACTAGTAGGTATGTATGAGTGTGCATGACAAAAAGAATGCTTGGTATGCGTATAAAGATGCATGGTCGTTGTTTTCTTATAAGCCATATATAAAGCCTTCAAAAAGGACAACTTACCCCAAAAACTCTCTTAAGTCTAATCTTGGGCTATTTAATATCTCTTTTACTCATGATTGAGGCTTAGAAAGACCATTCTAATCTCAAGATATTATAATCTCCCCATTTTGGAAAAATTTTATCCTCATAATTCCTTTCAAAACCATACTAGAAGAAATTCTCTTTAAGCTTAACTCTACTCTTCCAAGGCTTCACATCTGAATAACTCTTCTAATGATCTCGAGCCTGAATAATCTTTTTTTCCTTTCTCAAAGCAAGTTGACATCCATCAGAACTTTTTACTACTAGACTTCTTCCTCTACTTCTGCTATATACTCTGATCACCTATCCTAAACTTAACCTCTTTTAAAGATTTAGTGATCTTGGCCTAACTGGAATCTAACCTTAATATCTTTGATGATTCCTATGAATAATAAAACTAGGTAGCAACTTAAATAAAATGGAGCACCAAGAAAAAAATACTGACCAAACTAACTATACAAGATGGTCTTGACCTCTTTCTTCTACCTTTGCAC
Source organism: Anacardium occidentale (assembly GCA_026122585.1). Lineage (NCBI taxonomy): Eukaryota > Viridiplantae > Streptophyta > Magnoliopsida > Sapindales > Anacardiaceae > Anacardium > Anacardium occidentale. Next base: position 199,195 of record JAJEJH010000300.1, read on the forward strand.
CTCCTCTATTTGGATATACTCTACCTCTCCTTAGCTTAACTTTATCTCTAAATAGACCTACATCCCTTCTACCAAGGCATTTTGAACTCTTGTGTCTTGGTTGGGGACATCTAAAACCTATATTATAACTAGTTAGACACTCTTCTAAATGTCTTTTTTTATACCTAGCATACTCTAACAGTTAAAACTGATCTTTCTGTCTCTTATCTTCTTTGCATGGCTTCTTCTTATTCTTCTTTTCCTTATTTGGCTTTTTTGCTCTGTCTTCAGCTCTGTCTCTCTCAATTGGCCTTGAAAACATGTCCATCCTTTAAAGGTATATCTCTAATCTTAATGCTCTTTCCAAAGCATCATTGAATTTCTAGGGAGGAGCACCTCCAACCATCATATCTCTGGCTATGGTAGGATGCAAACTATAAAAATTTTTTGCACCTTACCCAACTGTGATTTGACTAAAATAAAAAACATTACATCGGGTCGTATACTCCTTTATTGTACTTAACCCCAAATTTAACTCAATAAATTCTTGAGCTTTAGTATGAATCATATCTATGCTTTGAACTCCTCATCAAACATCTATCTAAACTCTACCCAGGTTAAGTTGTCTTCATTAACTAATATCATTTAGAGGTTATACTAAATCCTCGCATATTTTTTAAGTAGATACATTATATATCTGACTTTCTCTCTGTCTAACATACTGAATAATCCCATGACACTCTCTATTACCTCAATCTAGTCCTCTACTACTATTGGATCTCAAGATCCACTAAATCTAGGAGGCTGGTGAACACTTGGCATGCTATATATAGGATTTAATCTTTTTATGTCTTTGACACCTACTGACTATAATTTTGAACTCTGTCTTTGATATTGACTCGACCTTGGTATTTGAAAACTACACCTGGTTGGCTCTAGGTAATGACCTCTTATTGGTTCTTGATGATTTCTTTTTACAAGCTAATGTAATTCTTCTATCATCATATCTCTAATCATTTCTCTTACATCATCAACACCGACAAATCCTTAGGAGCCTTAAAAACCCTTTTTAGCCCTTACTAAACTACTACCACAAATATGGGGAGTTGGAGTCTTATATCTTGGATAACAAAAGAAGAAGGTTAGGATTTATTGTCTATATTGAATCTTTTACGAAGATACTTACATTGATGGGAGCCATGAGCTTTGGCTATTGGGATATGCTAGCTTTATGCCTATGTAACTTAGAAAACAATGCATGCTTGAAACATTTTCTAAAAACATTGGCTCAAATCTAATCTAATACCAAATTATGGCACCTACTGCTATATATTAATATACACTATAAATGTAAAGATTTTTTTTTTATATTATTGAAATATATCTGTAATATATAGCAGGAGTCCTATTCTTAATATTTGAAAATATAAAAATAAATTTAAATACACATACACACACACATACACACACATACACACACACACACACACACACACACACACACACACACACACTATAGTTGTATGCATAAGAAATACAAAATATGTTAGCCAATAAGCTATCTACTGAAAACTAAATATGTATATGGACATCCATATACAAAGCTAAAAACTCAAGTGAAAACCTAGTCAGACCATATCCTATTTTCCAACCAACTCATGCTTCAAGTCTAGTGTAGTGAACCCTGTTATATGTCACTGTGCTACTATATTATATAAACATATGTTAAACTTTTTATCCTTGCTATATCATCATAACATACAATAGGATTCCTACAAGACAACTGCTTCTTTGAAAACCAATTACTATATTAAAGCCATAATTATAATGTGATGGCATATTAGAACCCACTATACAGTATCCAGATAAAACTCATACTATAGTATTATATAACACTAATATTAGAAAATATATATATTTATATTGTACGTCTCATGCATGAGCAATACAAAGCATGTAAGCTAACATGCTATCTATTGAAAACTAAATATATATATATGTATAAGTCTATCAGGTAAAAACTCACTTAATTATATCCCACTCTCTAGCCATCTCACATTTTAGCTCAGTTTCCCAAAACTCTAAGGTGCAAGAAAAGGAAACTAAGGGGAATGAGTGACAAGTCACTTAATAAGTATCTCCTAACTCCACCTTTGGGTAGGCTTTAAGCTTTATAAATCAGTTGGACTGGAGAAAACTTAACTAAGTTTCTAATAGCCTAATAACTTTTTCTAATCTAACTTCTCTTACTGTTTATACTTTACTTCAAACCTTGTCATAATTACGTATATGAGTATACATATATGACTTAACATGAAAATGATCTATGTTTGTACAACTCAACTCTTTGAATTTTCTTTCTAATATTTATTATCTTGTTCTCCTTCTTAATTAAACTCTGAGATCTAGAGTGTTCTCAAGTTCTCTAAGGTCTTAGCTGAACTCTTTATATTTTTGTTTATGTTATTTCTTACTTTATAGGTTTCTTTTAGAGGATCTAGGTATCTAAATTCTAACTCATGCCCTATTGTAATTACATATATAGGTATACGTATATAGCATGATATGACTCATTTAGATCCTCTTAACTAGCACTCTATCACTTCGTCTTCTTACTCCCTTATTTTTCTTCATCATCTATGAAGGTAGCTAATAAGTTTATTCTTCTAAACTATTCATGACTGGTCATGAGAGTTTATCTGCTTTTTTTTTTTTATACAATAAAGTTTGTTTTTTAGTAAAGTTGTATCGAGTTATTAAATACTTATTTAGTGGTACTTATGATCTCTGTTGAAGCTTAACTAATTTCTTTTCTGTTTTGTTATGAGTATGTCATACGTTGGCTATAATACTTGTTATTAGTTAAGAGCCATTATTTGCTTATAAGCTATACTATCTAATTCTTAATTGCTCTGTTTCTTATCTACTATTCTGTTTATGCCTTGTGTTGTAAATTGACTAACGTATTCTATCTCATATTAGATATTTTATCTTTCCTCTTACTTATTAGTCTGTCTGATAATTTCTATATTATTATACTGTTACAATCATAAGTTCTTTGTTTGGCTTATTCTCATAATATGTAAGTCAAGACATGAAGTATGCTGAAATTATGACTAGTTATGTTGAAAATCATATCTGGGCCTTAAGACCTATTTATTGAAAAGTTCTTTCTAAAAACTATTTTACTAAAATTGCTATTGGGATTCAAAGATCTTAGAACACTGAAAAACTAAGTAATAAAATTATATCTGAAAACTATATCTAAAATCTTGTTTTACCTATATGGATACTAACTATGCTGATCATATTGATGAACACAGGGATTCAACACCTTGGCTGTATGAATTAAAAAGCTTAATAAGTTATAGAACGAAAAATTTTGTAAGATGTAACACTGAACAAAATTATAATAGCTATTTAGTTTAACAAAATATAAATAGAAGAGAAAAAATAATAAGATTCCATGCATGATATGCATTTCATGAAATGACATATTAAAGTAGTGTTTCTAGAAAAAAAAAATCAACTGATCCATATGAATCAGCTTTTAGCATAAAGCTCGATATCCAAGTTAGATATTAATGGTGAATTCAAAGGGATATCTATGGGATTTTCAACTTACTAAATACAGTTAGTATGACTAGTTTTCAGCTTGTTGATCCATTGATTGGTGTAGTTGGATATTTTAGCTTACTAGTATTTTATTGGTCTAGTTCAACCATATGAACAAGATGTCAAATCCTTGTATTCATCAATTTGATTAGTATAGTAGATATCTTCAAATACACAAAGATTTTAGAAACAAATTTTATTCAGCTTTTACAATATTTTGGATCTTCAGATCTCAATAGAATTTTTAGTAAATGTCTTAGTAGACAGGCCTAAGGGCAAATAGCATAACTTCAACATACTTCATACTATGGTACATTTAGCATGACATGAAATAGTATTTAGACAACAAGATAAGAAATAGTTAAGAAAAGAATATGAAGATACATAACTATCTGATATACATCATAAACAGAAACATAAAAGAATTCAACTAAGACCTAAGAGAACTTAAAAGTACTTTAGATCTTAGAAATCAGTTAAGAAAGAAAATAAGATAATGAATATTAGAAAGAGAATTCAATAAGTTAGTCTCAATATCCAAATTCCTTTTCATATTGAGCTATATATATAAACTCATACACGTACTTATAAAAATATATGAAACAGGGTTTGTGTGTTAAGATAAGCTAGATCAGAAGATGCTTTAGGCTAGTTAATAATTTGGTTAAGTTTTACAATTTAACAACTAGCCAATTGAGTTTGAATCGTTAGAGCTTTGTTACGAGTGATAAGGATAGATCAAAGTAAAGTCTACCCAAGGGTATAGATAGGAGATATTTACTAGGTGATTTCATCACTCATTCCCTTCAGATTCCTTTCTTTCAGGTCAGTGTTTTAAGGAGTAGCTGTAACATCCCGAGTTAGAATGGTCTTTTTAGGCCTTAGACCAAGGTTATGAGAGAGAATTTATAGTCATATAATAGATTTAAAAGAATTAAGAAGGGTAAAATATTCTTTTTAATAGTTTTATATGGTAATATGCATAGAGCATGATCATGTGCCTTTTAGACACACGATAGTGTATCCCTTATGTAAGGAACATGATTGTGCATCTTGTTTCCTGTGTGTCTTCCTTGAGTCACACACTATATAAAACAGAGTTTCTTCTTTCGTGAGAGTTCAGCAAGTTTTCTCGCCCATTTTTCTCCTTCTCCTTCAACTAACCTTAACTAAATTGAGAAGAAGGAAACCAGCTTCTAGCAACCTTTCAGTTAAGGATCTAGCCAGAGTTAGAGAGATTGACTCCTTTAGTAGCACTAAGTAAGCAGTTCCTTACCTTTTCTCTTATTTTCAAAGTATATAGCCTTCTAAGTAGATTATTTAGCAATGAAAGCATGTTTCCAGTTTATTAAGCTCAATTATACGTTAATAAGGCTAAAATAAATAAGATTTTTCAAATAAAAACATGCTAGTGTGTTGGTGTGTGTGTTTGTAAGTGTTTCATGCTTTATTTACAAGATGTGACATGATTGAGATGAGATTTTGATGAATATATACATGCTAGTAGAAGTCTTAAGTTGTATTGATGATTGATTGAAGTTTGCAAGTGATTGGATGAGAAATTATTAGGATTTTTGAGTTTTTAGACGCTTTATTACAAAAATAAAGTTGAGCATACGACTGTGTAGCTATAGATACATGTCCATGTAGTCTCATTTTTACATGAGCACAACCTTGCACGGTACCTGTATAGCCTAAAAAACCTAAATACATGCTTGTGTGACTGAGCACAAGCCCATGTGCTCAATCCTAATTGTAAATGCCCATGTAAGCAAGATACAAGAGTGTTGTAAGTGATGCTACGCACCTGTGCGACTGTAGGACACAACCTTGTGCTCTAATGCTTACTCGTGTGTCTCACACCACATGCCAGCATGGCCAGCCAAAGTTTCATAATGAGATTCTAGAAGCTAGCATGATCAGGCACATGTCTTATGCACGGTCTCATACATTCCCATACATGATCATGTGTCACCTAGCACACGCTTGTACACTTAGTAATATTGAACTCATACAGCCAAAGTGTCAAATCTTTGTATTCATTAGCTTGATTAGCACCACAATTTTATATTCTCAGTACTTCATCATCAGACATCATGCATGTATAGTACATTACATGACATAACACGCCAAGTAGTGATTTTCAGAAAAATGGATCAAAGGATCCATAAATAGAAGTTTCCAATATTATAGCTTGATATCCATGTTAGCTATTAGGATGTGAATATGAATGGACACCTATGTGTTTGCATAGCCTGTTAGACAGGGTATCCCATTAGAAAGAGAGTCCTATGTCTATTAGAGAGGACATGGTCACTGACCAGACTTGTTAGAGAGAGTGTTAGATATGTATCAATAGTATCTCTCCTCACATCATACATGGAATATTCTTTCCAGAATATCCATGTATAAGTCACGAAAGACCTCTAAAAGACTTTTCTACCCTTGAATTCTCTCGAAACCGTTTTCTAACTGGAAATTTCTCTTTCACCCTTAGTCTCAGAGCCTAAAATGACAATTCTACCTTTAGGCTATTACAAAAATGAGCACTCAATTCTATACGATGAATCCACTAGCTTGGATGTTGATTTAAGCCTAAAGTTGACTAGAATCAAATTTAAGTGAAATTCCACCCACATGGATCTGGAAACCTACACCTTGATTCTTCTGCCACCAACCTACTTGTGTTTTTTACGATTCGGTTGCTAAGACTCTTAAGCACCCTTTTTTTAATTGTGTTTTTTCCTTCTCAGTATGGAGGGCAATCAAATCTAAGACACTTATGGCTTGGCCAAACTTCTTGTGGTTCTCCTTAATACAATGGGCTTTGACACACATCTGCCATCGAAAGGACTTTAGGCACTTACTTTTGAGGTTGTCGCTTTCTGCCATAACTTACTATCTATGGTACGAGAGAAATAATCGTGTTTTCTATCAGCATCGTAAGCATCGCTAGGATATTATTCTTGATATTTGTAATGTTATTCGTGCTTGTATTATGAACTTGGAACTGTGATATGATATCTCACTTCAGCTTCCTGCTATGTAGGGCTTGCCCAATTAATTCGAGCATGCGAGCTCAAGTTTTTATTTGAGTTTTGAGATCTTTCCTTGGGGTATGCCCCTCATTTTTTTGTACCATTTGTTCTTCTAATAAAATTCTTACCTTTTCCAAAAAAAAAAAAAAAAAAAAAAGAGTTTAGAAAGCTTTGGTGCCCTCAATTGTAAACATGCATTGAGTTAATTTTGTCACAATGCTACAAATATTATTTTTCTAAATGATGTTCTTATTATTATTTAATATTGTGCCAATGGTCATTAGGTTAGTGACATAGTTTATTAGGATCCCACTTGATACGAATTACTTATTGATTTATTTGTATTATGTAGATGCTATTATTAGGAATGAATAGTAAAAGTTAGTTACTGATAACAGATGGGCAAAGTGGGTTTATCGACTAGATTTTTGTTTATTAATTCTTATTCATCCTCCTTACATGAGTTCTAGCTCCTATAAAGTAAATAAGTGATATGAGTTAGAATTTACAACCAAAAGTCAATGATGTAAGTATTTATGCCTTTTTTTAACATAAATTATATCCCTCTAAAAGGTTATTCATATGGAAAAAGATATCCTTTTGGCATGAATCAACATTTACACATCATAAGTTGATACCATCCCTTATGTTCTCCACCAAGAAGAATGAATTTTTATGGTAGTTAAAATTTTCATTACACATATTGACACAACGTACTTAGCATGAATTAAATTTTGAATGTCAAGGGTTGTTGGCTTTAAAAGGTAAGTTACCTTTGTACATCAAATGGCACACCTTAATTTGTCTAACATAAGTTATTCCTTTACATGTCAAGAGACAAAATTGACATGATGTCAATTATCTTCTTGAACATCAAATGTTAATACTTTGATTACTTAGTTGTGAGATTTATTATACATCAAATGGTGTATTATACGTGTTAGGTCTTTAAGGGCTTAGCATCACTCCCATATGAGTTATGTACCACATGTTGATAACTTTACTACTTAGATGTCAATTATCCTCTATTGACGCAATTATGATCTATATGTTGAAATAAATTCTATTGGGTTACATTTAACCACCTTTACTTAAGAGGCATAATAGGCCTTCAAGTGGTTATACATATCTAAATTAAAGTATTGGTAACTAGTGTTATCTTAGTTTTTTAAGCTAATTATAGCATTAGTACATAAGGTATTGAGCATAATTTATCCTACTGACTAAAGTCCTACTCTGTTTGTTGAGAGACATTATTCATTGATTATTTTTCTAAACTTCATGCTCGATAACATAGGTCATCTCACATGTTATTGTTAAACAATTAGCCATTATAAAGTGATGATAACTTAGTCCTCAAAAAGTGAGGTTTCTTCTCTTATTAAGGCTAGTTATTTAAAAGTATTGAGTATATAAAGTCATTCCAAAATAGTCAAACACTTTATGCTAGATATTATATCTATGAGTCACCATTATTATCTATGGATTCATTAAGTTTGGTTGCCTAGCTACCTAGTTTCGATGTTAATGCATAAGGGTATTGAGTAGATAGTGTCTACTAAATTGTAAGAGAGATATATTAATCTTTACCTATTATTTGCTTTAAGTAATAATTTCACGTCCATTATATATACCTATTAAATAAGACTTTGGGTTATAAGCTCGAAAGTGCCTTATTATAATCTTTATTAGGAACTTTAGTAGGAGGCAAGATATTTATAACATTATACACTTTGGAAAAGATTTAGGATCCTTTACTTAAGGGCACCTAGTCATTGCTTATATTTATGATAGTAAGTGCTAGTTGTCTAAGAAACTATGGTTCTTAATGCGACTAATCATTTTAAAGGATCAAGATCTCTAGTATTATTATTTGGGTGTTATGTTTCACCCTTCCTTTTTATGCATGAGTTAGGGACTAAGCACTAATGGTTACCACTATTACAATACTTCATCAACTCAGTAAGTTATTAGCCATACATTGAGTTTAAGTTGCACATTCTCGATTAATATTATGATTTGAATAAATACACACTAAAAAATGATGTATGAGAAAAGAGAATATACTACTCAAGGTTAGTGAACCTCTTTGCTTCAAAAATTAGAGGTATGATGTAAACAATACCATTGCAGTGTAAGTTATCTACTCTTAGAGAGTTAAACCCTATCCCTGGATAGTTATCTATACATTGGGTTTTGGAATTTTTATAATGTAGATCATTTATATGTTGTATCAAAATTTTTTTAAGGATACCAGCATTTGAGGTCTTTCTTGCCATCTTTTTGTAAAATCCTAAGAAGGATGGTTTGTTTAGGATTATCATATTTTATAATATGTTTGCCTTTTACAAGATCAGAAGAATGGTATATTGGAGATTGATGATATGTTGACATTCTTGATAAGGGTCTTCCTTTAAGTGGCAAATTGTTGATATAACTTCTTATCACCAAATTATGTATACAATTTTGAGCCTTGTAAAAGATAGGGTACAATAGTAACGGTTAGAATTTGTTATATAACTATATCATCCACTATAATGAAAATGATTAAGATAATTGTGAGGGTTGGACACAAAGAAGTTTTTTATGTAATTTGGCTTATTGTTCATGAGTCTATATCTATGATTATGTTATTGGTGATTGGAAAAGTGTTTTGTAAGAGTATGAAAAGTGTTTTACGAAAAAAGATGTCTTGACAAGGACTTGATTTGGAAAAATGCCTAATGAGGATAATTCAATCTTTCTGTGCGCCTTTTCTCTTTTCTTTATGTAATTTAGTATGTTGATCATAACGTCTTTTTCACTTCTCCCTTTTTCCCATTCATTTGAATGATCATTTATATATATAAGATGAAAAGAAAGAATTACAATCTTATCATATGCTATTCAAATATAAATTCTAAAATTAATTTTCTATTCCATTACGTAAGTGGAAATAGAATAACGATTATGTTATGAGATAGTAGAAAGTTATTACTTTCCCATATTGGTACAAGATAAGGAAGGAATATAAGTTAGCAAGCCCCTTTTGTTGGATGAGGGATATATACTCATATGTCGAGCTATTGGTTGTTGTTCTTGTAAGAAGTTGCTTCTCTAAATGTTGCTATATAAGTTTGGTCAAGAAAAAAGTTTTATTGTGTACAATTATTGTAAGTTTTTGGAGTGTGAGCAAGACTTCAAAAAACATATCCTTTATCTTTCTAAGCATATGGATGACGCATGGGGATTTGTGAGTACATCTTATGATAGTAGTATTTCGACTAGTGCAATTAATGTTTTGCACAATCCTGCACTAGTTAATTTGTTTTACATTGCCTTGAAGTTTAAATGGTCATGTTTTGATTTCATTACAGAATTACTTAATACTGTCTTTTGTTGTCAAACTTTGATATCTTTCACCATTTTTTTTTCTTTACATTTGTTAAGGGCTTCCTTGTAAATTTATATATACGAACAAGGGTTGGTTCAAGACCACCAGTGATATGGGTACCACTAAAGAATTTTAGATCCTATATTACAGAAAAAAAAAATCATAATGTAATTAGATTTTATTTTCTTGTTTTATTTAGGAATATTTGTAGATTATTTTATTTAGGGATTTTAATTTGACAAAGATAAAGATTTTAGTTAGATAATGATTGATTTAAATTCCTATTGGAATAAGGAGCTTAATATGCATTGTATTAATACTTCAGACTATTCAGACAATTTTTAAGTTTATTCAAATACAATGAGATTTATTATCTTTAATCATTCATTGATCATTAATTGTTTGTTCATTGTTATCCTCTAGTTGTTTGTTGATCTTCGTTTGTCGATCATCCTAATTATTTTGTTATCTTTTGTGTGTCTTACATCAATTTGGTGTTAGAGTCTCAATTTGATCTTCATTTTTATTGTTCTCTTCAATCATTAGTCAATTGTTTTCTTTAATTATTAGTTGATAAATGATTATTTGGTCAACTCTCTAAAACTGAGTTCTTTTTAACCAAGGGACAATGGTGCATGTTCCATCAAAGATTTTAAAATCTCATATTATAAGAAAAAATTTATAATGTAGTTATATTTAAAATTATTGGGTTATTTTTTTATTTTATTTAAGAAGATTTTCAAATTATTTTATTTACATATTCTAATTAGATAAGGATAAAAATTTTAGTTAGATTATGATTTATTTAAATTCTTTATAGGATCAGTATTGAAAGCTCATATAAGAGACTTGGTATTAATTATATTGATAATTCAAACTATTCAGAAAATTTCTGAGTTTATTCAAAAACAATGAGATTTGTTCTCTTTAACTATTAATCGATTATTCTTTTTGAATTGTTGGTCGAACCTCAATCGTTTATCGATTATTATCTTTTGATCTTTCGTTGATCTTGATCATCCTGATTATTCTGTTGTTTTTTTAATTATTTTTCTTTGGTATTTATTGATTTTAATCATTTATCGATCGTCTAAATTATTTTCTTTGTTCTTCGTGTCTTACACTAAATGGTTTTTTATAATTAATTTTCTACAAATTGTGTAAGTAAATTTTAGGGTAATATAAACATATTTGAGAAAGTAAAATTCAACATAATCTATACAAAAAATGCATATTCAAAATAACATAAATGAGATTCAATCTGGATCAATAATTCCATAGTAATCATACCAAATTTTAAATATTCTATTTCAATGAGAAAGATAAGCAGATCTTGTCTAATCAAGAATAATCTCTAGAAATAACATGGCCCCAAGTCTAAATCAATAAACCAATTTTCATCTTCAATTGAATTGGAGGAATTTCGAAAAAATCAATGAATCTAGTGAATTGAAATGAAAAATCTGAATGTTTTCTTTTCCAATTTTACTCCATGGATGCCCTACTAGCACAATTTTAGTTAAGAAAAATGGGCCACACATGTAAAAATGTCAAGACAAATTTAATTTAATTTCTTTCTGGTTTGATTTATAATAATTTAAAATTCAGATTTAGTTTTCTGATATTGTTTACAGCTTGTTAATTATTGGTAATTAACAGGAGAATCCAAGTTAATTAAAGAGAATAAAAATTATAATAAACCAGTGATCATGAATTTGTATTTCAATTTAATTCATGAAGTTTAAATTTAAAAGATCCCATTTAAATGTGGGGTCTAAATATCATATAAATAAGACCAAAGGACTATTTTCCACCCATAGTTTGAGGCAGAGACACACTGTCGCCTCCAAGGTTTCAAAAGCCCAAACTCCCACCTTAAACCAAATTTAATATTAAAAATAATAATACACAGTAATAATATATGAGTATTTCTGTCTTTTTAATATAAAATTTTTATAAATTAATAAAATAAATTTTATATAAATATAAAATATTAAAAAAATTTAAAAATTTAAAAATATATTTAAAAAATTTTTAAATTTAAAAATTAAAGTAAATAAAGGTTGAAAATGGCCAATGGGGCTAAGGTCGTGCCTTTACGACAGTTTTCAACTCCTAATTCTGTCGGAGGCCATCAGATCTTGCTGCCTCCTCCAAAACTGGAGATGGCCGATCTGGTCACCTCCATTGAACGGGTAGGCCAGAGGAACCAAGTGGCCGAAAATGACCACCTGGTTTTATTATGGTTGGCCACCACCGTCATCGGGTCACTTTAATTTTTAAATTTTAAAAATTTTTTTAATATTTTTAAAAAATATTTATATTTAAAAATTATTTTATAATTTAAATTTAAATTTTTAATTTTTAAAAAGATAGTTTAGTTATTTTAGTATAAAAATTATAAAAAAATCCTTCCAAGGGTAAGAGACTGAGGTTTTGAAACCCTGCGGGTGAAAGTACCACCCCAAACTATAGGTGGGAAATAGTTCTTTAACCTATAAATAAAATAGAAATTAACTACCATAGGTCCTTTCAGTATCCTTTTATGATGAAAAAGAGAATATTTTGTGGCTAAAAATTAGTTATTTATCTTTAGAATAATAATTATAAACAACATTTCTGTAGCTTTAGCTGCGATAAAATCTTTCTGTCACCCGACGATATTTTCAATTATTCACTATATTCAGATTAAAGTATTTTGAATTTTGATTTAGCATACGAAACTGATTTAATCATTTTTTAACGCTAAGGCAGTATTTCGACAATTAATTTTCTAGCAGAATAATTACTATATTTCCTATAACTATATCAAAACGTTGATTTTAAATACTTGTCTCCAGTTTCATAACCAAAGGAAATCTATTTTTTTTAAACTGACTATTTATAATTTTAATAAAAAGAAATAATATCTTAGAACTTTCTTTAGTAAAAAATACAAAAGTCTACTGGAGGTTGAGGGCATCAAGTTTTGCCATTAGAAGTATAAACTATGATACAATATTGTTGGAAATTACAATGGAAATAATAAAAATGCGAATGCACGAAGTCAAATGAAAGATAGGGGCCATCATATAAATTGGAACTTAGAAGACAAATATAATGTTGACTACGGCAATACACATGTCATAAGTTTGTCATTGTCAAACAAAAGTAGTTATGCAGTTAAGTGTTGCTAAAATATATGAGAGCTACACCTAGGAAGTCTTTAGCTCTTACATAGCAAATTGTTATAGGAGCAGTCATGTCTTTTACAGGCAAGATTATTCAAACTACATGCAAGAATCCTTTAACCCAGAAATAATGGGGAGGACATAATGCTTCAGAGTTATACAATTTGCTCAATCACATCCTATCTCTGTCTTCTACATTTACAAGATAGCAAACATCTCTTGTCTTTCTAGGATAGCACAATTATTAAAAATCCTTATAAACAAATATATATCTTTTTGTCTAAATTTAATGTACTAATATCTATGTATATCTCCTCTTCACACCTTAGAAGTACCTACCCGTAAGGGTACCCAACTTCTAAGTAGTAAAAGCATGTCACAACCTCCCTAACAAGCAAGGTCTACCAAAACATCACTTAAAAATAAAACTCATAATAAAGAAAACATATATGAATTTTTCTTTATTAAAAACCATGAAATCTCAACTATTACATTTGTGAAACCAAATTTGTAAAGTACCTTGTCAAAAAAAATAAAATTTGTATAGTACTCAAAAACTATAAAAGCATATTTTATCAAATGCAATAACAGAGTCAAACAAAAGTAAAATAAAGTTGGTCTCCACATGCTTGCCACCTCCACATTGAATCAAACTGTTGTTGGCAACACTATGACTCACCCCTCGCCCAACAATTCATTACCCCTGAACACCTATAAGATAAAAACAAATGAGAATAAGTGAAAACATTTAGTAAGTAAAATAATTATTAATTTTAACTCCTTTTTTTTTTTTTTTTTTACTTTTTAGTAACGTTTCAACTCATGCTCAAGTTACTTAAACTTTTCTTAGCACTTTCTTATCCTTCATGCTCATTATCATATCTTAGCTCATTTCCTTACTACGCCATTGCTTAACTTAAATGACTAGGAAACCTCTTAACTCATCTTTAGCTTATCCTTAAGAATAAAACTTAATCCTTTAGGAATAACATGAAAACTCTACGTGACAACTCATGCACATAATATCCATGCAATAAAACCATGTAACTATAACTAAAAATTGGAATTCATTAGCCATTGGCTTAATACTGTAGAACTCAATTCTAAAAATCATATATGAAATATTAGTACAGAACTAAATCTGTAAATTGTAACTATGTTGATCATACCAGGTAAATACATAAGGATTTGGTACCTTGACCACATGAGCAAAACTTATATGTTAGCACTCTATTATAAGCGAAGCTATCTACTATAAATGCAATGCCCTATTGTAAACTATAAGCACCAATTACAAGAGTGTAAACTCACACATGCCCTTCGTATCTAACCCCATAAAAATATATCTCTTGAAACCCGTGGGGAAAACATACACATTATTAAATCGTAAATTAGTAAAACATATCATAAAACTTATTTTATGTAAAACATCATAAAACTATACTTGATATGTTTTCATCCAACATTTTACATTTAAATACAATGCTAATCTTATTGGTCAATAACTAAATTACCTCTCAAACTATCAAGAGTCAAATTGTCACTTAAAACTTAATGTTTTTCTTAACACAACTTGACATACAATCCTGCATAACACTTATGAATAGGTGTGCACCTTACACTAAAACCTTTTTTGCATAATTAGTCTATTACTCACGATCATGCTTCTTTACCATGCATAATCATGCACTTATGTAATCTTTCTTACTCTTTTTTTGTTACTCATAATGGTAGCCCTTTACCATGCATGATCATGTTCTTTGCACAAGAACCATGCATAGGAATACATCTTAAGATGGAACCATGATTAGAGTTGTAAGCTTTCAAATAGATCCACTACATATTTCAATTAGGCTCATTATGAATAATAGAGCTAGAAAGACGGGCTTATGGGAGAACTATTGACTAAGGCAAACATGTTAGAGATCAATTAGATACAAGAGGTATCTAGCAAGATTTTTAACTTTATCAAAGCCCAAAAAGTCCAAGAAGATAGAGTAAAGTTAGCTATAAAAGAATTAAAGGAGGTTGAATTCAGCTAAGTCCATGAAGGCTTAGAATGGGCTTGTGTGGTTTGGCCAAGATAGATCCAGCTTGTTAGGACATCCAAGTCTGTTTTGGAGGACATTAACTCATTATGGACAACTAAATTTTTGAAGGCCCCAAGTTTGTTTGGGTTTAACTATATCTAACTTATTTTGAGTTTATTTGGTTGTAATAGGCTAAGACTTAGTATTTATTAAAGCACAATTCTTTTAAATACTCAATGGGTTATGTTTAATTAGTTTTGTTTAATAAGTATTAATTAAGCCAATTGGCTTAAGTATGTTTAAGCTTACTCTATTATGTTTTTTTTTTTTGTTAAGTAACTATTTAAACTACCTTTTTAGATGTGAACACAACTTGGGACATAAAATATTTAATTTTCTTCTTTAAGACTCTCATTCTTGAATCTTGAAACTAGTATAACTTATCAATCAACCATGATTATGGCATTCTATGACTTATCATCCTATTTTGGGTTGTGGTATCAATCTTTTATATGAAGATTTATACGAAGAGCTTTCATACATATCAATGTTTTAGAACTGATCCATTCCTAAGGTAAGAATCAATCTTTTGTAGGTCTCTATATAAGTCGATGGTGTTCGAATCAGTTGGTATAAGAGCTTGACTCAAATAAAGTTCTATTAAATTCAATTCTACATATTTTTTTCCTTTAATTTGAAGGTTTTGAGTTTTCTTTTGCTTGTGTGTTTTTTTTTTTTTTTTGAAATTCATTTTTGTGTTTGTTTGATTTTGAATTTATGTTTGCTTAAAAAAAATTAAAACATGGTATATTTTGTTCTATTTGATTTTTTCCTTATGATTTTTTTAATCATAAGTAGTCCTTCTTTTAGTCTTTATCATATTTGTTATTAAAAAAAAAGTTTAAGGGTGAGAAAGGTGATAAACCCAGTGAGAAATAAAAGGTCGAGTGAATTCATGAGTAAGAAATAGAAAAGAGAGAAGAAACATGTTGAGGTTAGGCAGGAGAGGGTGAGAAGAGAGGGGGAAAATGAAAGAAAGAGAAAGAAAAAAGAAAGAGGGTTACCCTTGTCTCTAAACAACACTTGATGTTGTTAGTATATAAGGAATTTATTTTATCTCTTTCTAATACTGATGTTTCTCTTTCTAGTGTTATTGTGTCTCTTTTGTAAGATTTCAAAGATGTAGTCCTAAAAGATATTCTAAATAGATTACCACCAATTCTAGATATTGAGTATCAAATTGACTATGCTTTAAAATATGATACCCAATCAACTTATCTATAGAAGTAATCGTAAAGTGACAGAAAAGCTTTGAATAGAAGTTGAGAAGCTAATAAAGAAATGATACATGAGCAAGAGCACAACTCCTTATGTAGTGTCAGTTATTCTAGTGCCCAAAAAGGATGGGTCATGGAAGATGTGTGTTGATTGTCAAGTGGTCAATAAAATCATTATAAAGTATTACTATCCCATTCCTCGATTAGATGATATGTTAGATATGTTACATGAATCATGTGCATTTTATAAAATAGATTTGAAGATAGAATATAATTATATTAGGATGAAAATAGAGGATGAAAGGAAAACTATGTTTAACACAAAACATGACTGGTATGAATGGTTTGTTATGTCATTTGGGTTAACTAATGCATTCATGAGGTTAATGAACTATGTTTTATGTGCATTTATAGGAAGATTTGTTATACTATATTTTGATGATATTCTCATGTATAGGTAGACTCTAAATGAGCACATAAAATGCTTGCATAATTGCTGAGGGTGTTAAGGAAAGAAAAATTGTTTACAAATGTGAAAAAATGTTCTTTTTTAATGGACCAAGTTGTGTTCTTAAGTTTCATAGTCTCATTTAAAGGTATCGAGATTCACGAGGATAAGGTTAAAACGATTCAGAAATAACCAACACTAACTTTAGTTGTCAAAGTTAGGAGTTTCTAAGGTTTAGCTAGTTTTTATAGGCATTTTATTAGAGATTTTAGCATACTAGTTGTACCACTGGCTAAGGTTACCAAAAAGAACATAAGGTTTAAGTGGGGTGAGGAAAAAGAACGTGTATTTGCATTGATTAAGGATAAGTTAAGTTTTGCACCTTTGCTTGTTTTTCTTGATTTTACAAAACCATGTAAGATTAAGTGTGACGCTTCAGATTTAAGTATTGGAGTAGTTTTGATGAAAGAAAGAAAACCCATAGTATACTTCAATGAGAGACTAAATGGAATGACCTTAACTTAGCCTGTATACACTAAGTAATTATATTTTTTAATAAGGGTGTTAGAAACTTGGTAACATTATTTATGGCCCAAGGAGTTTGTCATTTACATGAACCACAAGTCCCTCAAACATTTGAAAGGACAAGGTAAGTTAAACTGTTGACATATGAGTTAGGTTGAATATATGGAAACATTTCTATAAATCATTAAATATAAGCAAGTTAAAGAGAATATTGTTATCGATGCATTTTCTTATAGGTATACTCTAACCTTAATTTTAGATGCAAATATTTTAGGATTTGAATACATTAAAGAATTACATGTGAATAATCATGACTTTGCTAATGTGTAAGATGCTTGTAAGAAAGTTTCTTTTGATAAATTATATAGGTATGATGGATACTTGTTTAGAGAGTCTAGGTTGTGTACGCCTATAAGCTCTTTACGTGAGTTATTAAGTAGAGAAACACATATGGGAGGTTTAATGGGACAATTTGGAATTGCTAAAACTTTAGAGGTGTTATGAAAGCAGTTCTTTTGGCCACATATGAAATGAGATGTTCACTGTGTGTGTAATAAATGTACTAAATGAACGTAGGCTAAGTCTAGAGTCTTACCTTATAAATTGTATAATCCTTTACCAATACCTAATGTACCTTTGGAAAACATTTCCATGGATTTTGTGTTAGAGTTACCTAGGTTTAGAAAGCGTAGGGATTCAATATTTATGGTTATAAATAGAATTTTGAAATGACACGCTTCATTTTATGCCATAAGACTAATAATGTGACTAACATCATTGATTTATTTTTCAAGAAGTATGTTTACATAAAGTTTTGAGGAACATCATGCCAGATTGAGATGTAAAGTTCTCGAGCTATTTTTAAAGGTATTATAGGGTAAGTTAGGTGCGAAACTATTATTTTTGACTACTTGTCACCTACAAACAGATGGACAAAGGTAGTTAATAAGATTTATCATAATTATTGCATGCTATAATTGGGAAAAAACTTAAAATCTTGGAAAGATTGACTTTTGCATGTTGAATTTGCATATAACAAGGTTATACATTCTACGATAGGATATTCTACTTTTGAGATTATTATGGATTTAACTCCTTTGGATTTGTTTCCATTACCTATTAAGGAAAGATCTAGTTTAGATAGCAAGAGAAATATCAAAAGTATTTGACAAATACATGCGTAGGTTCGATAGAATATCGAGAGGAAGACAAAGCAATATGCCATACAAGAGAATAATGGTTAAGAAAAGGTGGTATTCCAACCAAGCAAGGGGGTTTAGGTGTACATGCGTAAAGCAAGTTTTCTAGATCACTAAAATCGAAGTTAACCCTAGAAACAATGGTTTATTTCAAGTGCTTAAGTGGATCAGAGATAACACATATAAAATAGATCTTCCAAGTGAGTACAATGTTAGTGCCACATTTAATGTTTCTAATTTATCTTTTTTTAGATTTGAGAATGAATCCTTTGTAAGAGAGAGCAAATCATAGAACTATGAATAGTGTTGTAAGCCTTTAAAGATTCCACTACACATTTTGATTGTGCCTATTATAAAGAATAGAACTAAAAAAATGCAACAAGCTTTAAATGGGCTCATGAGGGAGTTATAGACTGAGACAAACATGTTAAAGGCTAATTGGACACAAGAGGGATTTAGCAAGATTGTTAACTTGATTAAAGCTGAAAAAATTCAAAAAGATATAGTAAAGTCAACCAAAGAAGAATTATGGCTGGTTGGATTCGACTAAGTCTATAAAGGCTTAAAGTGGACTAATATGGTTTGGCTAAGCTGGATTAAGCTTATTGGGATGTCTAAGTTTGTTTTGGCGAACACTAAGTCATTATGGATGACCAATCTATTGAAGGCCCCAAGTTTGTGTGGGTGTAATTATATTTTGGTTGTTTTGAGTTTATTTGGTTGTGATAAGCTAAGACTTAGTATTAATTAAAGCCTAAGTCTTTTAAATACTTAATGAGTTATATTTAAATAGTTTGGGTTAGTAGGCATTAATTAAGCTAATTGGGCTTAAATGTGACTAAGTCTAGTCTATTTGGTTTTTTTTTTTTTTTAACTAACTATTAAGTTACCTTTTTGGATGTGAACAGTATCTTGGGACATAGAATAATGAACTTTCTTCTTTAAGATTTGTATTCTTGAAACCTTGAAACTAATGTAACTTATCAATCAACCTTGATTATGGCCTTCTGTGACTTATCATCCAATTTTGGGTTGTGGCATCAATGTCTTATACCAAGATTCATACGAAGATCCATTTAATGGGCAAAATTCAATCTTTTGTTGGTCTTCATGCAAGTCGATAGGGTTTATATTATCTCACGATAACATAATCATGCATGCTTATTTACTTAATATTGACCTCTTTCTCTGATTAATCTTATCAAAATCACAACAACAGGTAGGGTTTTTAGTGATGTTTATTGGGGTTTTTACTGGAGTTTTAAAATGTTGCAATTAATGCTACTAGTATTTGAGCAAACGCTACTAAATCGTGTATCGATAAAGGTTTTACCGGTATTTTACAAAATGTCAATAAAAAACCAAAAAATGTCACTGTAAACTGCACTTATAATGGCTTTTTTTGGGGTTTTAATTGGTGTTTCAAAACGCTGGTAAAAACCCCTTTCCCACTAAGCCAATTTTTCTTACTTGTTTTTAGGCGCATGTTATTGGTGGTTCGAGAGACCTATAGCTGTGTTTTTTGGGGTTTTAGTGGCATTTTTTAATTTTTCCCACCATGGTATGTACTAACATTTTTTAAATTATGGCATTTTTCCTGGTTTATAGCTAAATGTTAATTATTTTTTAAAGGTTTTTTTTTTATATAATTTAGTGCACCGCGCTTTTAATGGCATTTCTATTTACACTTTTTACTTCCTACTAGTTATATTCATTACACTTTTTCTCTAAACAATAAGCAGTCTAACATTTTTAATAATAAATTTGATGAAACTCAGAAAAAAAAAATTTATAATAACATTCAAAGTCAATATGAGGTATAACAGTACATATTAATAAATTCACAAATTTATTAATGAAATATTTGAAATAAGTACTATCATAATACTCAATGTAAACATATATAATAGTCAATCACTATATAAAATTAAAATTTTTATATTAACTATCATAAAGCTTGTTTGGAGAATTGGAGCCAAAACCCTGATATTCTGACTTGGGAAAAAAAATTAAAGATGTAAGAAAAATGAAACACAAAAATAATAAACAACTCATACGTAACAAGGTCAAACTCAATAAGCAACCAACATCTATATTTAATCTGATGTTAAAAATATACAAGAATTAGAAGAAAAACATTATGCAAAAATTAGAAAAAGTGTTTTACGCAAGAATGTGAAAAAGTTTATATTAAATATATACAATAATCAACCAAATAAAGTTTCTAACTTCTTGTTTAAAGTTCACAACTATAACTTATAAATACAACACCACCTAACTGATAATGATATCAATAACAACAAAAAATCAATAAAAATAATAAGATGACTCTCATTTAAAAAGAAATTTTTAGTATTTTCTACCTAACTTAAAATTATATCATAACCTATAAGAGTTGTTAAATTTGTAATTCAAGTTCCAAACCTTCACTTCAAAATATAGCATTACACTAATAATGATATAAACTATAAGAAACCTCAAAATGAACCAAGTTTGATATACAATTTGATTATACAATTTTGACAAAATGACCTCAAAATGACACTTGAATAGACAACATTCAATTGTACTTGAACGATCAATTTGGCACACTTAACTACATTAGTAATTAAGTCATTGAGTACAACCATTTTAAAGCTTATCATTCAATTTTGTATAGTTATTAGATAAAATTCAAGTAGCATATGGAAGAAAACATAATCCACATCAGAAATTGCATAAAAAATATCATAAATACATTTTCTATCAAGAAATATTGGATACTGGTCAAACTTATAATGGAAACTACCTGTTATAACAAAACTAATAATAAAAAACTGAAAATAAGATATTAAACATTCTTAACAAAATTAATTTTAATTAAGTTTTACAGTCTACTTGATATTTGAATTACAACAAATAGAAAAAATGTAACAAATCATCAATTCTATGCTTGATATTTGACTTATAACAATATTCAGTCTCTTAATAGAGATTTGCAATAAAGTTCTACATTCATACCATCAAAATGTAAAAATTTAAACATGCATTCAAGAAATCATCAAACAAAAAACATATTTTAGACTCCATTTATCATTTTGCATTCATAAACCACAATCTCCATTCAAAATTTATTAACCAATTTTACAATGTTATGTTTCATCATACAATAATTTCAACACTTCATAAACACATACAAACTAGCCCTCTAATCGATTGGATTTCATCAATACGGTTTTTTAATAAATTACAAACATTTAACATGATCTCATATGGATGTAAATACAAACTTACTATTTTTCATCTGAAGAGTGATGGCTACTTGATGGATGAGATACCTATATCACACAAATGAACAAACCATATATAGTAATTTTGAATTAATTACTTTATTTGAAAAAATTTATTATATGAACATATCCTACATACGTTATCTTTCTACTAGATTGATGTTCATTTTCAGATAGTGGTATACCTAGCAATGCACAAATCATAGGCAATTGAGATCTAACTATGTTCATATCATTACTATAATCTTCTTATAGTGTTTTCAATTACTATTCCAATTCTCTTATTCTTTTGACGGTATTATTATTCATACTTGAAGGGTTGCCTGAATGGTGAGATGATGATACAGATGCCCTCCACATGCTAAGAGTGGGACCTAATCCTAATCTATGCACCCGACCCTGTTTTTTTGGTTGTATTACTTAAGCATATGCATCATACTCCAACTTAGGAAAACTAGCATTTGATTCTTGGATAGAACTCTATAACTCATTTATTTTCTCTTGGATGAGTTCCTAAACTTAGTATAAAAAGCAATGTCTTATTAATTTCAACCATGGGTAACAAAATAGAGCATAACGCATGCCTGTACGCCTGATAGACACACACCTATGTAGTCTTGTTTTAGTAAGGTCATGACTGTGCAAGTTAGGGCCACAATCGTGTGTTAGCAATAGAGTAGATTTTAGCCAAAAGTTCCAAAAGCTAGCATGGTTAGGTTGCATGACTAGGGCACAACCTGTGCACCTTTATGCATGCCTATGCGCTTAATAATGCATGCTCATGAGCTTAGTGAAAATTAAATATTTTCCTTCCCGTTCAACAGAATATCAGTAATAAAAGAATATATCAAGTATTCAAAGTAAAATAAGAGAAGAAATAATCGAAAGAAGAAAAAGATACAAAATTACAGTGGAGAACTCTTTAAATCAAAGAGTAAAGAATAATAAGATAAAATATTTTTCTAGAATCACATTTTCAACTTATATAAGTAAGAGAAACTTAATAGCACTTTAGATCAATGTAATTTAGTGATAGATTACGATCAAAATACAAAAATAGAAACAAAGAAACAGTTACACATATAATGTAGAATTATACAGTACTAGAAAGCAGAATACAAATAGAAACATTATAAAAATATATAGAAATAGAAACAAAAACAATTATGAAACAAATAATTCAGTAAACCCACAGATACACATTGAATACGAACCACCTTACACAAAATCTATAAACGAGCATAATGAGTTACAGAAATAATAACTTCAGTATGAAATACATAAAACAGAATGATAACAGATGTACATCTAAACAAAATGTAATCAAAAGAAAATAGAGAATAAGATAATATGCATGATATGCATCACATGACACAACATGCCAACTTAATGTTTTTAGAAATTGATCAAGAAATCCATATGCATATATTTTTAAAGTAGAACAATAATGATCCAAACATCATTTTAAAGGTGAATAAGAGGGGGCACTTGTGATTTTCAATACATCCATCAGTTAAGGAAACTAGTATCATGGTCTATGACCATACTAACCACTATATATAGGCATATACTAGTGTGCACTCAATTAGCAGTTTAGATTTTAATGATCAGTATTCAGCTTCAAATTCAGATTCAGTTATCGGTTAGTCAGTTACTACTCATGTGTCAATATATGAAACTTACATGGTTAGAGTGTCGAATCCTTGTATTCATCAATCTACCCAGCACAACAGGTATCGTTAGATACACAAAGTTTTCATATATAGATTTTATTCAGTATTTTCAATATTTTAAGATTTTCAGATCCTAATAGTATTTTTAGGAAAAAAAAGGCTTTTGACAATTATATTTTCAATAAATTAACCTAAGGGCCTAATTATGATTTTCAGCATCACTAGACATAATTTCAACATACTTCATATCATATTATACTCAAATGAGATGAATCAGAATAGAAAGACTATAATTTATATCAATAAAACGATAGAGAAATTATTAGACAAACTACTAATTAGCAATACAACCAGAATATGTAATACCAAAAATATAAGTATATATAAAATATTAGATACATAACAGAATAAGCCATGACAGAATAGTAACTGAGAAATAAAGCAATTATGGAGTATAACATAGACAATAAAATAAGAGAGAAGTAAATCATGAATCATAAACAGAAAATAACAAAAACTAGTTACACAATATACGTTATAAGTAGAAATCGAAAAAAATTCAGTTAAGCTTTTTAGAGAACTTGAGAGTGCTATAGATCTCAAAAATCAGATAAGAAAGTAAGATGATAAATATTAGAAAGAGAGGAGAGCTGAGTGAGATAGTTTTAGCTAGATCATTTCTCTTGTTAAATCGTATATGTATACTCATATACGTACTTATGACAAGGTATAAAGCAAAATAAAACAATAAGGTAAGTTAGAACAAAAAACAAAGCTTACTTATCCAATTGAGGACTAAGTTAAGTTCGTTAGTTTAACGATAAGACTATTCATAGACTAAATAGATTCTATTCAACTAGGCATGTAAGAAAATAAGAAGCCAAAATAAAGAGAAGCCTAGAGCTAGATTAAAAGAAGATATTAGGCCACTAGCAACTTGATTAAGTTCATATGTGTAGTAGCTAGCCAGTTCATCTAGAAAGCCTAGAGTTTACCCAAGGGTAGACATAAAAGATGCTTACTGAGTGACTTGTCACTCATTCACTTCAATTTTCTTTTCTTGTAGGTTGAGTTAGGAAGTTGAGCTTGGAGCATGAGATGGTTGAAGAATGGATACAACTCATAAGGGCCTTCACCTGATATTTTTAGTTTTATATGTGTATGCATATATGTATTTAGTTTTGAGTAGATAACATGTTGGTGGCTCACATGATTACATTACTTATGCATATGAGATGTATAGTATCATTTATATTTTTAGATATTAATTTAATAGTAATAAAATATGAGTTTTATCTAAGATACTGTACAGTGGGTTTTTCAACATACCATCAAGCACATTTCATTTGAGACTTCCGCACAATGTATATTTTAGGTAAAGCAACTTGTGTAGGGCTTCACGTTATATATACAAATAAAGACTTTTTCCTTGATACAATATAACAATAGATCATTAATCTGATAATAAACATAAATATTATAGTAACAGTGGTATATACGACAGTAAGTGCTACAGTATACATATCAATTGTCAAATTGTAATTATTAAGGGCAAAATTGGTACATCAAATATGTTGGTTCAAGAAATTAGAAAATATAGTCATTTTGACTTATCATTATTACAACACAGTTAATTTGCTTTAATAATATTTATGTTAGGCTATTTATTTTATTCTCCCTTAATTTTATTTTCCTAGGTTTGATTAGGATTCAAAAGGGTTGTAATTTAAATTTATTTTTTATAGACTTGTTTAGGGGTGTATGTATTTATTTATCACTTTATGGATATTTAAAGCTTTCATTGATGTTAAATTACTCACAATACATTTGTATGAATAAATTGGAAATCAAATCAAAATTGGCAAAAAATTTCAAGTGCACTATTTGAGTAAAGATCCGTTTTTAGGCCAAGTGATGTGAGTGTCTAATATCGTCCCACGTTATACCTAGCTCACTGAAATCATCCATTGGGTAGGTACAAATGGTAGAGTCCTTTGTTAAGGATCTATAAAATCGTCTATCTTCATTGATGTATTTTTGTTTGGGCAATTCCCATGTGGTGACTCTATTTTAAGAAGCTTCATTTAGGCCAAAAACCAGCTGTATGCATTCCTTAGTTTCATTTAAGAAAACTAAACATAAGTGACATCAATTGAATTAATGTAGCTTGATCGGGCAAAAACCGTTGTCACTATAATGCATGAATTAATGTTTAAAATTTATGATTCAAGATGCATAATAATTTAGGATGACGATATATTACATAGCATGATTTATGATTTTTATATATTATATTTGCTTTAGATAGGTATAAGAGTGGGCATTGGTCAGTAAAAGTCCGCTTACTATTTTTAGGCTTTTCATGGCTAGTCCTATTTTGTGATTCTATGTTGGTGGTATGATTAATTGATGATTAGATATTATGAATCAATGTTGGGTTGATATTGATGTTGATAATGTTGATAGAGATGATTGGTATATTACTAGAGTTTGGTTTGACATGACATATAATTGGAAGTGCTTTAATTATGGTTTTCTCTATTCTATTAAGTTTGTATATAGGTGTTTTTTGGTGGTGAATGCACAACGCTAGAGGTGGTCAACGGATGTTTATGATTGATAGGCATTTGTCTATCAGCGTGTCTATTTTCCCACCACACTAGAGGCATCCAAAGATAATACTGTAATTCTCGAATCTTTTTTATATGTTCTTCAATTTTGTAGGGTTCTTTACAAAGTTAGTTTAATTTCTTTGCTTTTTCATTTTTATGGGGAATTTAATAATTCTTAATTATTTATTCTATGTAATTTACTTATCTTTTTTATGTGATATATTTGTTACATATATGTGTGTAACAAGAGTTATGATAATATTAAAACGCAATTAAATGAATTACCTTAATGGAGGCTAGCCTTCGAGGTAGGCAACATAGATGCCTAATACTTTCCCACTATCAAACCTAACTTTTCAAACTCATCCATTGGATAGATGTAGTTGGTTTGGGTGTAAAGGATCCAAGAGTCATCCATTTTCGTTAATTTTTTCCCAAGTGAAGCTTAGGTAATGAGTCTTAATCACTTTGAGATAGGAAAAAAACCTATTCACACGTTTTTCCTAATCATTATTGGGATGACTAAATAAGGCAAATTTGATCTAGTGTGATAAAGCAAAAACCTATTACACATGCATTGGTCTAGTGTTTATTCAAATATGTGATTGAATCAATCACCTCGATCTTTGGAGTTTTGTTTTTATCATGATATATTTATCAACTAGCCATGATACACGCTTGTACAAGTAACCACATTTGCGTGTCAACAAGTTGATTCAAATTCAAGTTGGATTTTCATCTAATTTGATAAACACATATAGGATTTCACCTATCACTATATATGATCATGAACACGATTACACACACTTATGTCTCAGGCCAAAATCTCAACTCGACTCTTAAACTAATTCGTTTGGATTTGACAAGTAATTGGTGAAAACACACAAATATTCCTTTTATTAGGATCAATAAATCCAATGCCTTTAGGACTTAATCAAACTTTGTTATGTGTGTCATAAGGCATCACGACCACCCGAATAACAATGTTGGCAAACAACTCTGACTTGGACAACTTAATAGTTAATATACAATTTGATCCCTACGTCATATTGTGTCTCTCAAGGTTGAAACATATATATGTCTTCATATATCTCCTCATGTAAATTGATGTATGCCAAGACTAGTTATACTAGATTGAGCTGTAAATTGATGTATGTCTAGACTAGTTATACTAGATTAAGCTATAACTTGATCTCATTATGGTTATAGATTTATTAGTTATGGTCATGTATCAAAGAGCTTACTAGAGACACTACTCTTGTGCTCGAGAGTAATGAATCATTTGTTTATCTACCATACCTTCGTATAGATTTCAATACAGTCAATCACCTATTTTTATAGTAACCCCAATAATGATGACACATTAGGAATTTTCAAATTGTATCAATCATTGCATAAGATGGTCTAATGACCTCAAGTTAAAGGAAAACATGTACCCATTAAGTTAAGAGAATATTTTCATAGACATAGGAGTCATTATCTATATAGAATCCTCATTCTAAGATCTATCCAATGAATATGTCAATCAATCATGCACTTATGTGTTGCACCAATTTATAAGCAATAGCTATAGTATGCAACACCACTTTTCAGTGAAATTATTCAATACTATGATAATCTCATCACAATTACTTGTGCCTTAGGTTATAGTAATGTCGAGATTACAAATGGTTTTAGAATGGCCACCAATGAGTAAAAAGAGCACTATTAATCATCTAATTCCCTGGTCTCAATTATAACATTCTAAGGGCACATTGATTGTATCCAACATATATTAAACAATATGCATAATCAATAAAATATCTCTTTATTAATAATGAAATGAAGTACAAATACAAATGTACATAGCTAAATGCAACATAATTGACAATTATGAGGCACCTACCCTACCATATATTCCATATGTCATTTATCTATGTAAAATGGTTAGGATTTTTTAAAACCCTAATTGAACTTCAAAAACTATGGGATAATTGATGTATGGTTAGACTTTCTTGTGTAATTACATAATTACCCTTTTCTGTTATCTTATAAATATAGATTGTATTGAGGCAAACAAGGGGCATCTTTTGTAAACCATATCATTACTCTACAAAAATCTCTCTATAACAATCAATAACATAATAGTAGATATAAACTTTTAAATAATAAATTGAATTAATTTGAAAATCTCATTGTTCTTATATTTGTTTGCATAAATGTTACTAAATTTGGGTATCTCTTATTGGTGGAATTATCGCCATTAACAGTAAGAAATTAAATTACATGATAATAAAGGAAGTACGACAGCCAACAAGACGAAGGGAAGGAGTGAAAATTTATCAAATTTTATTTGATGCTTCTTATTCATTTTCAACAGTTTATATAACCCTAATATCATGAAGACTAGTTCCCAAAGTAGTCTTACTGCATAATGATAAAATATTAATAACTTTTTTAATCACAGAGTCATAAAAAGACTACTAACTTTCATAATTACTTAATAATAAAAGACTATTAAAAATAATTATTGTTTAGGCAAACTCATTACTCCCACCCAATGTTTTCCTAAAGAGCAAATTTTTACTCAAAAATTTTTTAAAAATTAAATAACTACTTGTTAACCAATTTTCTTCTAATTAACACTTTTTATGAAATAACTAAAATATCTTTTACTAAAAATATAAATAATATTAATATTAAAAGAATTTTAACATAAAAAATATTAATATAATAACAAATTTTAAATCTTTTGAAAATTCATAAAAATTAAAAAATAAAACAAAATTTAAAAAAAAGACTACTGCCTTTGGTAGCGATGGTTACCATAAACATAATTAAATCGCTGAAAGTAACCACCTAACAAAATAATTAACCAGGTGAAAGAAAGGAGAACGGTAGAATAACTCGATTTTATCATCTAGGGGCTTGAAAATGTATTTAGTGTATCTTTTATATTGACATCCTATTGCTTTTCAAATTAAGAGAACAGCACCTTTGTAAGCCAAAATACATTAAAATGCAAAACTTTTCATTTACTTATTCAAGAACTTTGGCTGAAATTTTGCCTTTGCAACACCCAGCAAACTAGGTGAGATAATACATTGAGTTCCAACAATTACTTAATTTTATGTAAATACATTAAAATAAATTAATGTATTCTTATTCACATGAATACAATATTTTTTTATATAAAAACATATACACATATGGTTATTATTTTTTATTTATAGGTTTATTTTTGAATAAGACAAGCACTAATGCAAACAAATAATATCTTTCCTCGGATCAGGACCACATTTTTTTCCTACGTGAATCAATGTTTCTTATGAATTATTACGAAAATGTGTTTCTCATTTTACTTGCCTATAAATTTAAATTAATAAATCATTTGTAGGCGTTATTCCATTTTACCACAATGAATTTGAATATTTTATTACTACTTGACAACCGGAGGGGTTAAAAACATGTTCAATGTGATCTTTTTAATCAACCAAATGATGAAATCGTCGCCCTCTTTTCCGAATGTTTTAGCTACCATATCTCTCAATCTATACGTTCAATAAATGTGGCCTTATTTTTTTAAATAAAAGAACTGCTTAAAGGAATCAAACAATGACATTAATTAAATCCAAGAACAGACAAATACAAACATATGGTTTATGCCTAAAGTTGGATTTGAACCAAAATTATTCGAATTTATAATTTTAATATTAACAAACTCGAGTTTTTCAGGGAGAGGTGCACTAAATTCGCAAGTTAAAAAAATTTAATTTAATTTCAACCGATTAAAACAATATTTTTTTTTTAAATAATATTATTTTATTGACTTACATTAAAAAAAACTTGTCAATAAGCTTAATTGAACTTAAGTTTAACTTAACTCAAATCTAGTCCTATTTATGTCTAAATTTATTTAGAGAATTTCACCTTAAGAGGTGAAATTATAGCCTTGGTTAGTGAAGAAGGTGGTCTTGCTGAAACTGCGCCTCATTTTTTTTTTTTTCTCATAGTTGTTTATTAAATTTGTAAAGGTATTTCCTTATGAATATATTTCTCTTGCATAGTTGGATTATTAGATTTGTAAAGTGTCTTTCTTTTATAACTAGGATGCTTTGTTTTAGATACATTGATACAATAACTAAAGGCTAATTAAAGGGGCGTAATTGAGTTTCTTGGTTTTGGGTGTTAGTAAGGAATTTTAGGCCTTTTCTTATAAAAATTATTAATCGACTTAATAATTTTGAGTTTCTTTATTATAGACTTGTTCTACTTCGTGTTTTTTCAATCCTCAACAGGCCTTCATATCCCTTTTAAGCCAAATTTTAAAGCAAAATTATTCTTCCGCACATGCCTTTTCTTCAAGGGATATCAATTTTTTTTTTAAGATTTCACCTGAAATTTTAAACAATACGAATTACTTTGTACTAGTAAAATTTTTTTTTTTTTAAGAATTGTTGTAAATTAGTAAAACAAGAAAATTACAATTTAATTTAATAATTGTAGTTAAAATCTCTCAGCACATGAAAGTCTTGCAGTGAAATTCTTGGTCAGCATTTTAAACATGTACACAAAAGTTGCATATGCAGATGTGAAATCCACTTTGCAAATAGGAGTCCTGCATATGCATGTTTGCCTTCTAATTGATATAATATCATTTTAAAGTTACAAATCGTAGATCATAATTTATATGACAATTAAAGTTTAGATAATTTGACATAATTTGTTTACTGTAATTAAACTAATTAAGCCATTCAAGAGAGTTTAAATTCAACTTAAAAGTTCAAGCATAGAATAACACTACACAAATAAACTCAATGAATGTGTAGGAACATATGTGAATTAAATAGTAATGCCACAATTTTTTATCATGGCATTGTTTTGGATTATATAATCATAGACGACATTATCATAGACATACCATGTTAAATATTTGAACATGGATTTTTACGGTAGGGATAATATCTCTTTAGTATATATGACATCTCTTATTATTATTGTTTTTTTAATATTCTATCATATTATAGCAAATTTCCATGCACCGATGTAAGTCATCTAGATTCTCTTGAATTTGTGTCCACAAATCTCAATTGACTTAGAGAACAAAAAATTTCTTAACACATTCGGCTAATCTAATAATGATATTGAATTAATCCGTCATTAAAATTTGATAATTTAGTATTCCCTTTGAATTGCCCCATGCCCTCCTGCAATATGTTTTTCATTCCGAAATACTCTACATGCCTCCTTCCCATTGCCTATAAATAGCCTTGCAGTCTTCATCCCTATATTCAAGCATTATCCAAGACTGTCTCATTATTTTCTTCTTGTTCTTATTAGTGCATTAATCACTTCGAAATTAAAGAACAAGAAGAAAAATGGGTTCTAGTGTGCTTCAAACAAGTTTCCTAACTTCCATCCATTCTCAACTCGCTTATTCTTCTGCAAACCTTCTCGGTTTAACCTGCATTTCTGATTGCAAGGTCTCGCTTATTTTCTTCTTAATTCTCTCTTCTGACCCTTCAAATAATATTAATGTTATACAAGCAGTGCAGATTTTGCTGTTTATAATCGTAATAATGCTGATTTTTTTTAGTAACTCTAAAGTCATGAGTTTGTTCGAAATTATGAACGCAGATCATCTGCTTACGTACTTCACAAATCAACTACTCACTTTCTCTATAATTCACATTCTTCCATCTGTAATTTCGTTTTCAGTTCAACGGAGTAAGAGCTGGTTTGGACAATCGTTGTACAAGTGAGACCTCCGTGAAGGCGACTGCTCAGAGGATACAGATAAATGGACATTTAAAAAAGATACCCAATTTCACCGGTGAAAAGCCATCCACTCCTATTCTCGATAACATTGACTCTCCTCTTCACACAAAAAATCTTTCGCTCGAGGTAAAACTAGTCAAACTTCCATTTCTACCGTGATTTTTCTAACCTGGTATTAAAGCCAGCCAGTTTTCTAACAAATTTTGAGCTTGACATTTGTTGCAGGAGCTCGAGAGTTTGGCTGCCGAACTACGAGAAGAGATAGTATATACAGTGTCGAAAACCGGTGGGCATCTGAGTTCAAGCCTGGGAGTCACAGAGCTCACAGTGGCGCTTCACCATGTGTTCAACTGTCCCGAGGATAAAATCATTTGGGACGTTGGGCATCAGGTGACCGAAATGTTTGCTTAAGAATTTATAAGTCTCTCTTTTGCTTATTGTTCATTGGGATAATGAATTGAATTTGCTAAATGGAATTGGAAATAATTTCAAAATTTTCAGGCGTACCCACATAAAATTTTAACGGGGAGGAGATCAAGAATGCATACAATTAGACAAACATGTGGCCTGGCAGGTTTTCCCAAGAGAGATGAAAGTATTCATGATGCCTTTGGAGCTGGGCACAGCTCTACTAGCATTTCAGCTGGCTTAGGTATATAAAAATTTGGACTTATTATTAACAATAGTTCTACTAGCCTTATGGTCGCATCAGAGTTGGTCTCGTCAGGATTTTGTTTTTGTTTTCTCCAACGATTGTTTTTTTGACATTTCTTCTTCATTAGCATTATTATTCATTAGTTTGAACCAGCTTAACTTGAATTGACAAATTCGAAACTCTTAAAAAAAAAAAAAATTCAGCAAAGTTTTTGGCCGAAAGTTTCCATCTTTCCGTAATGTTTTCAAATTTGTTTAGTCAAATTCAGAATGAAAATGTGTTATAATTATAAATTAAAAAATAACAATCTTTTTTGAACACATGTACAGTAGAAAAATATATAGGAAGCTGATGATTAAATGAGAAAAACGTTGGACTAAAAATTTACATGAGACAATAACTGTTTATTTCTTTTGTTAATAAGCCAAAAATAAAAAATAAAAAAGTTCTAATATTTCTCTCTTTTTATTTCATCAGGGATGGCTGTTGCCAGAGACTTGATGGGGAAAAATAACCATGTAATTTCAGTGATCGGAGATGGTGCCATGACAGCAGGAATGGCATACGAGGCATTAAACAATGCAGGTTTTCTCGACACAAATCTTATTATCATCTTGAACGATAACGGCCAAGTCTCTCTGCCTACCGCCACTGTCGACGGCCCTGCTCCGCCTGTTGGGGCTCTCAGTAAAGCCTTAACCAGGCTACAATCCAGTTCAGATTTCGTCCAACCATGTCAAACTATCAAGGTTTATAAATTTAACGTTCCTATCACATTTATGTAATTCGATGCGACACAGTGATTCATACTCATCCTTCTTTGTAAAATAATATAATAATTATTTAGTAGCTAATAAAATTTTGGCCTTTGTTGTAGTCAAACTTCAAAGCTGGAGCATATATCAATGCTGACTTTAGAGCGATTTCCGGTGGTTCAGTGGCTTGCCTCTTCGAAGAACTAGGAATAAACTATGTTGGTCCCGTTGATGGACATAATATGGAAGACCTTGTGTTTGTTTTAAAGCAAGTTAAGGCTTTGCCTCCAGCCACAGGACCTATTCTCATTCATATTATAACTGAGAAAGGCAAAGGCTATGCTCCAGCTGAGATTGCCGCAGATAAGATGCACGGTAAAATACTCAAAAATAAGAGTCTTAGTAAGAATTTGAATTACATAATAATGTTTTATTTATTTATTTTTTAAATTCAGGTGTTGTCAAGTTTGATCCGAAGTCTGGGAAACAGATGAAGGTGAAATCGAAAACGCTTTCGTACACACAATACTTTGCGGAGTCGTTGATTGCCGAAGCTAGAGAGGATGTCAAGATTGTGGCGATTCATGCAGCAATGGGAGGAGGCACAGGGCTGAATTTATTTCAAAAGCAATTTCCTGATAGATGTTTTGATGTTGGGATAGCTGAGCAACATGCTGTTACTTTTGCTGCTGGTTTAGCCGCTGAAGGCCTTAAACCTTTCTGTGCTATCTATTCTTCCTTTCTGCAAAGAGGTTATGATCAGGTAATTATTTATATTTAGTGCTGTAATTTGACATTAGAGATATGAATAAACTAATTGATAATATGAGACATTTCAAAATACGGTAGCACGTTTGTCACAACTCATAATTATTGTATGACAATAGCGATTGTTGCTAAATCATATAAAAAGTTGTTACTTTTGTTTAAATATCCAAATACCAAATACTGTAGTTTTTAGATTGAAAATATAAAAAATCATTAATCGGATAATTAAAAAAAAAAGTTTTTTTATGAGGATTTAAATAATTTGTCTTGAACATGTCATTATTGGTGAAACCCTTAGGTACAAAGACAAAAAAATTAATCACATCCAAGTTGACCTGATCAAAATCTTATATTTTGTGAATAAATATGAAAGGGAGATATCATTAAAATATTAGAAAATTTGAGATCATTGGGTTGTATATGAATCAATTTTTGGCTCGAGCATAACACTTAGCTTAGCAAAAATTTTTCTGCAGAATGTTTTGAATTGATCTTACTGTATTTGATACATTTGACGACTAGGTGGTTCATGATGTGGACCTTCAAAAACTTCCCGTGAGATTTGCGATCGATAGGGCGGGCCTAGTGGGCGCTGACGGTCCAACTCATTCAGGTTCCTTTGACACTACTTACATGGCTTGCTTACCAAATATGGTGGTCATGGCTCCTTCAGATGAGACCGAGCTGATGCACATGGTGGCCACGGCAGCCGCCATAGATGACCGGCCATGTTGCTTCCGGTACCCAAGAGGAAACGGCATTGGCTCGATGATTCCTCCGAATAACAAAGGAGTAGCCTTGGAGATTGGCAAGGGGAGAATCCTGAGAGAGGGAACTCAAGTGGCCATTTTGGGTTATGGAACAATTGTACAAAGCTGCTTGGCAGCTGCAGACCTTCTGAAAGAGCGCAGAATCTCAGCAACCGTTGCCGACGCCCGGTTCTGCAAGCCGCTTGACGGAGAGCTGATCAGAAAACTCGCCAAAGAGCATGAGATACTCATAACCGTTGAGGAAGGTTCCATTGGAGGATTCAGTTCCCATGTTTCCCACTTCTTGGCTTTGAATGGATTACTCGACGGAAAGGTCAAGGTAATCCTAGCAAAACTGTGATTGGTAGTTAATAATAATAAAAAAAAAAAGTTCAAATCAAGAGAACTTGCATATTCATTTATTTTTATATATAAAGAATTAAAATATGGTATTCGTTTTGGTTTGTGCAGTGGAGACCAATGACATTGCCTGATCGATACATCGACCATGGATCGCAGCAGGATCAGATCGAGCAAGCTGGGTTGAGTTCTAAGCATATTGCTGCAGTGGTTTGTTCATTATTCTCAGGTGGAAAAATAGATAATCTTCAGCTTATGAGCTTAGTCATGAACAATGCCTAGTGCTCAAAATATATGCTTCGCTATTTGTGATGAAGATGGCTTATTTGCAATTCGTCGATCGCAACAAAACACTGCAAAAAATAACAGTGACAATTTTAATTATATTTTCTAAGATTTATGTGAAACAGTTTGAGTTACATCAATATTGTCGTAACGTCAAGATTTGTCATTACTATATATTGTAAACACCTTAATATGGTTGAATTATGTAATTAACAATTATAATTAATGGTAAAAGGGAAAGATGTTATTCTTCATTTGATCCCAATGAAGGGTTTTTGTTTTTGATTGATTTTTAATTTGGGTCATTTTATAATTAGCAACTATAATCTACGTTTTATGCTTTTTTTTTTTCAGTCAGATAATTGTTACTCGCCTGCCTGGTATTTCTCTAAATATGCTATAGTTTAGTGGTTCGGACAATTTATAATTATTTTTTTCATTTTAAGGCTAATAAAAAGCTGAGAAAGCTTCAGAAAACTAAGTTTGCACTTCTTTTGTACTTTCTGCTTTATTTCCCTTTGACGGGCTCAACTTCTCATTATCCAATGATTGTGGTAACAGAGCAGCGAAGATCCTACTGACGGTTTTTATCTGTTACGTCTGGGAAAGTTTGTGCCTGTGAGTTTTCAACATTAACTGTGGGAATTAATGGCAATTCCAGTGTCTCTCAGCCTCACATTCCCGTATTGAAAAGATAGCGTTACGAGTTTTGGAGCATCAAGATGGAGACTTCATTCAGATAAGATCTTTGGGATGTGGTAGAGAATGGGTATATGTCCAAAAGGATATTTGTGATGAAAGTTGGCTGAAGGACAACAACAAAAGGATTCAAAAGCATTATTCAGGATTCGACAAGCTACCATGATACGTTTTTCTCAAGAAATGCAATAGCTAGCACGTTAAAGAAAGCTTAGGAAACATTGTAGAAAGAGTTTTAAGGCTCCTCAAAGGTGGTAGTTGTAAAACTTCTAACTCTCTAGCATGAGTTTGAAACTTTGATGATCAGTATAAAAACAGTGCAACAATACATGTCTAGAGTGAATACAATAGTTAGTTAAATGAGATCTTATGGAGATAAGATTACTGATTGACAATGGTTTCTAACTCCAAAGTTTGATCATACAGATGTTCCAATTAAGAATCACTTGGCGCATAGTTTGTTGATAAAAGGACAATTGACGTTTGGTGGATATGCAATTGTGTTTGACAAGGGAGCATGTGTGACTAAAGTTTGGGATGTCTACACTAGAAATTTCTAATATGGAAAGACAAACACTTGTTATCTGGAAGGATGATTCAAAGTTATTGAACTTCTGATATGAACATCTTAATATCAAAGGTTATGGTTGTTGGTTAATTCTCAAGTTCGTTCACAAACTTGAGAAGAAATCTGAAAAATATATTTTCCTTGTATATTGTACTCCATACAAAGCACATATTTTATATAATCCTCTTAGTAAAATGGTTATAAGCAGACCTAAGTGGGGTCGAGTGGGTCAAATTAATTTTTAGTCTTGTATATGTAAAATATCAGTATAACCTATAAAAATTACATTAACTCCTTCGAATTTCATTATCTTTTATTGACTTATATCTATTTTATATTTATTCATTCTTGAACCCCAAAATTTTGTTTCTAGGTCCACTACTACTAAGGGTGGAATGAAATAAAAAATTAGATTCAAATCCCAAGTAAAAATGGGAATCCAACAACTGAAAGTGTGGTTTCAACCCTTATGTATTCTTTAGCTCATTCTTCCTTGCCTACACTTCCAACTTTAAGAGATGGTAGTTCATCTTCCTTAGAAGTATCCTCTGATGAAACGACTTCTACAAAGTTCATATCCTTGAAAGAGATATTCAATTTTCTCTTTCTATTTCAAATCCTACAACTTTTAAAGAAGCAACAACCAAAAGAGTAGTAAAATGCATTGTAGAAAGAGAATGAATTATGACAATTGAATAAAAATGAAACATGGAATGTGATGGATCTACTCGAAGGCAAGAATGCAATTGGTCTCAAATAGGTGTTAAAAACAAAATGACAAGATGATAAAGCCATTAAAAAGCATAATACTAGACTTGTGTTGAAATGGTACTCATAACAAAGTGTTGATTTTGAGGAAAATATTTCTCTAAATTGCTTAATTTTAAATTGTAAGAATTATTTTAGCTTTGGTTGCACAACTACATTGGCATGTTTATCAATTTGAATGGAGAATTGAAATATGAGATTTATGTCACACAATATGAAGGGTTGATGGTCAAAGGCAAGGAGATGAAGGTGTACAAGTTAAGAAAGACACATTACAAGTTAAAAGAAGATCCATAAGCATGGTGTAACAAGACTGATATGTTAAGTTTTAAACTCTAACTTTCTAACAAGTGTATTAGTTCAAAGTAATATGGGAAGTATTCAGAGTTGTCATATCTATGAGATTATGTAAACAAGTACTAAAACGACATTACCCTTAACTTTATTTAAACTATCGAACAAAGATTGAAAATAAAACTAATACTAAAATAAAAACAAAAACAAGCAATTAATAATTCTGCTTAAGTAATTGGATGATAATATACAAGATGATACTAAGACTTCGAGTTTACTAATTCACTTCCAGATAAGTTTTCTATGACTAAAGATATAGTATTATTTATGGGACAACGTAACTCCCTAAATCGATCAATATTCTTTCTCAAACAATATTAATTCTATTTCATAATCTAATAACCTAAATATCTCTAGGTAGGTTTAATTAGATGAAAATGCATTCAGTTCTATGAAATACACTAACTTTCAACGCAAACTCATTATGCCTATGACTATTATATGTATTATCAAATATATCTCTATATTCGATTAATCCATTGTTTGTATTTTTACTGTTTTTATGCAATATCACTTTTCAATCTCAATCACATAACAAAAATCCAATAAAAAATTGGTCAAGTTTTCAATAGACATTAAATTTAGAACATAAACCCACATAAAATTATATTCTTATAGATCATAATTAAAAATGCTACACATTCATGAATTAGGTAGCCCTAGTCTTAGAAAAAATTATTTAGTTCATCATTAAGCAAAAATAAACAATCAGATTCAAATAAGACATAACAAAGAATAAGAATGAAACTCGATATATCGCTAAAGCTTTTATTGAATTATGATGAAAATTCATCTTACAATTACAATCCAATTGGCTTTTGATTAAGTCTTCAAGAAAAAATTAAGAATCTCCTAATTGTGTTTGAAAATCTCTCAAAAACTCTCCTAAGATGGTTTTCTCCTCTTCTATATAGTTACAGTTTAATATATATACTTAGGGCTAGGAAAGAGTTTCGAAGAAACAAAACTCTGCTAAAAATCTTTGTGTCACGGCATGATGTTGTAGCATGGAGTTTCTACCTCAAATTTGAACTGGGCATGTTGCAGCATGATGTTATAGCATAAACCTTCTGGATTTTTGACTCATCTAGCACTGTAACACTACACCATGGCATGGAGCTTCTAGAATCTGAACTATGGTCTTGTAGCTTTAGATGCCTAGTTTTATTTGGCTTTTGAATCACCTCATTTGGACTTCAAAATTTCAGGTTATGACCATTTTAGTACTCAGTGGTTAGACACAAAATTTCACTAAGAATACCTAAATTTATGGAAATGGTTAAAGGCCTAAAAGAACTCAGATTTTTCCGTATAATAGTTTTCTAAAAAACTTGAGATGTCCACTAAAACTTTTATGATGAATAATTTTTCATTATAAAGCTCAAACATATTAAAAATCCTTGTTTTTCCTCTATAGTACACAATGCTTTTTTTTTTCCCTTTTATGCCTCAGTCATTCCTTCTTCCTTGGATTAAATTCTAACCACCATCTACTCCTTTATAAGTGTCTTTTCATCTTGATTTCCATTGAAATCACATTAAAATCAATATTTCTTATAAAAATAAACATGAAAACTTGTGATCCCAAGATAAGCATATAATAAAGATAAAATAATCAAATCGCCCCCTAAAACTCTATAAATTGACCACAAAATTATAACATGCAATTAACACTTATCAAAGACTGGTATCTATTTTCATCAAAATGGTTTTATAAGAAGTGAAAATAAGCCACTATTTATTTGGAGATAAGAAGAGATATATTATCATTATTTGCCATTATGTTAATGATTTTACTTATATAAGTTCTTCTGATTCTCTTGTAGTTGAACTTAAGTCTAATATGATAAAGAAATGTGAGATGTTAGGCATGAGTTTATTACATTCTTTCCTTGGACTTTAGGTTACATTAGGTGTAGATGAGAATTTCATTATACAAATGAAATATGCAATGGATCTTCTTAAAATATTTAGTTTTCTCAACTAAAAGCCAACGACTACACCTATGGATATGAGTGGGAAACTACAACTTAAAAGTGGTATCAATGTAGCCAACATTAATTGTTATGAAAACATACTAAGAGGTTTAATATATTTAACTCATACTTGATCAGGCGTTACATTTTTTTTTAGTGTAATTTTCAAATTTATGAAGAAGGCCTACCAAGCATCATTTTGGAATAGTGAAAAGTATTTCGATATATATAAAAGTTCTTAATTTTAATTTGATTGGTTTTATTAACAGTCAATAAGAAAGTTTCTTGGATGAGAGAAAGAGTACTTCATCAAGCATCTTCAAACTTAGGTTAGGCACAATGGCTTGGAGCTTAAAGAAGAAAGCTAAAATAACATTGTCTTCTTCATAAGCAAAGTATGTTATAACAACTCTAGTAGTTGTCAAGTTGTTTGGCTTAGAAGATTTCCAAAAGATCTTTATTGAGAGAAAGAATGTGAACTAATATCTTAGGGCTTTCAATCTAAGCCATGTCGAGTTTGACACTAACTCAAGCTCAAATCAAGTCCATAATGTCCAACTAGAGCTCATTTGAGCTAGTGCATAGTATCACCAGATGGGTACCAAAAGAATTGCCCATAGGTTAAGCCATGCTAAATTTGGCATAGTTGTCACAAAACCAAAAGAATTCCATCATGAAAGAATATCAAAATTATCAATTTCATTATTTCAACTAAATGATCAATAGTAATATAATTTGTAAATTTAGCAAAATTAGAACTTGAACTTATTAGTTTTGAACTGTAATAGCCCGAGGGTAGAACTTTCATTTTAGGTTCTGAATACAGCGTAATAGAGAGATTTTCTTGATATAAAGGAGTTTTTGAGAGGATTTAGAGGTAAAAGAGTCTTTTAGAAGCTTTTTGTGGCTTATATGTGAATATTCTGAGGAAATATTCTATGTATGGCATGAAAGAAAGTGGAAATTAAGATTTTCACTACGTACACAACTGTGTGTCTAGGACACATGACCGTGTGTCGAGTTAGTCAGCCATATATTCCTTTTTTTTTTTTTTCAGTTTATGTAGTTCCCAGCTTTTCTCAATTTTCATTTTCTTCTTTTTCCCGCAGCTCCAGTGAACCCTAGGATTGTTGAGAGAGATCCCCCATTAACTTAAATCCAGGTTAGAGATTTAGAAACTCCCAGAGAGAGAGAGATCCAACTTCCATCATGAGATGTAAGTGTTTCCTTACCTTTTTCACTGCGTTCAGAGCATGTTTTGTTGTTTTAAGCTTTTGAGAACCATTGTATGCTTGTTTGAAGTTTTATCAGTATGCTTGATCTTTGAGAGATGATTTATTGGATGATTGAGTGGCCAATTTCATGAATATATGTGTATATCTTCGTATACATGTGTTGTATGTTTTAATTATGATATGTGGCATGACTGAGATGAGTTTGTGATGATTATATGCATGCTAGTATCACCTTGAGTGTGTATTAATGTTTGGTTAAGTTTGGAATAGATTTGAAAAGGGTTCTAGGTTTCCAGACGTAATCTATAGAAATTGAGTTAAGCACACGACCATATACCCAAAGATGCACGCTTGTGTGGCCTTATTTTTGTATGAGCACAGTTTTGCATGACACCCGTGTGCATATCAAAATCCAAACACACGCCCGTGTGGTTGATGCACACGTCTATGTGTCTAGTC
This sequence comes from Anacardium occidentale, assembly GCA_026122585.1. Taxonomy (NCBI): domain Eukaryota; kingdom Viridiplantae; phylum Streptophyta; class Magnoliopsida; order Sapindales; family Anacardiaceae; genus Anacardium; species Anacardium occidentale. The sequence continues at coordinate 240,791 of JAJEJH010000300.1, forward strand.
CCAATTTTATACGCTTGTATAAGCAAGACATGGGAGTGTTGTGAGGTAGCTACACGCTTGTGCAATATGGGACACAACCTTGTGTCTTCCATGCACACCCGTGTGGCCAACCAAAGTTTTTTAAATGACTCCAAAAGCTAGCACGCCCAAAGACACGACTAGCACACGGTCCTGTGTGCCTTTACACACGTTTGTGCACTTAGAAACACACGCCCGTTTACCTTAAGAAAAGAAGAAAAAGAATATTAAAGCAAAGCTAAGCCACTCTAATCCATTTCTAAGCACACAAAACTCAGTAATAAGAAAATATAATAATATATCATGCATAATTATCAACATAGATCACGACATGTCATATCAGATATTTTCAAAAACGGATCAAAGGATCCAATAGCATGATTTTAAAGTATAATTATACGATGTTTCAAACATCAGTTTCAGGACGGCTTCTGTAATATTTATGAATTTGATAAACCAAGTTTTCCAAGACTGTCTAGATAGATTTGTTGTTTTATTTATCGACTATATCTTGGTCTACTCGAGGAGTGTAAAAGAGCATTTGAGGTTTGTTCTTCAAAGATTAGGAGATCGTCAGCTTTATGCCAAGTTCAGCATATATGAGTTTTGGTTGAGTAGTGTGACATTTCTTAGACATACAATTTTAGCAATTGGTATTTCAGTAGATCCGAGTAAGATAAAGGTCATCTTGAGTTGGTCGAGGCCAATGACATCTTAGAAGGTGAGGAGTTTTCTTAGGTTGGCTGGTTATTACCAGAGATTCATTAAGGGATTTTCCAACATAGCACGACTATTGACAGCTTTGACTCGGAGAGAGGTTTCTTTTGTTTAGACCAAGGTATGTGAAGAGAGATTTCAAGAGTTAAAGCAAAGATTGACCAACACTTCAGTGCTAGCATTACTTCAAGAGGGCATTGAGTATGAGCTTTACACAAATGCTTCCTATTAGAGGATTGAAGTAGTATTATTGCAGCGAGGTAGGGTAATTATCTATGCCTCTAGGAAGTTAAAGGATTATAAGTTAAGATACCCTATACATGATTTAGTGTTGGTTGTAATAGTGTTTGTGTTGGACCCTTATGAGTTTTGAATTGATGCAAAATATATATTAAAATATCTAAGTGGTCAATGCATGTATTGAACATGATCAATAGGACCAAAGATTTTTATTTTTACAAATATTATATGACACACGACCGTGTGTAAGCTATGAATACAACATACACTTTAATTGAGTTGTGCAAAGCATTTGTGTGTGAGGAATGCAGGACACACGACCGTGTGGTTTTCAAGTACATGACCGTATGTCAAGTTATGAGGATGCATAGTCCCGTGTAGATTCAATTGTGCTTGTGTAAGAAAGACCTTGTTGGATACACACCCAGGTAGCTACAATACCATGTAGCTACAACACACGTTTGTACTACCTGAAAAATGCTAATGGTATAGAGATTGTCCAGGTATTGTGCGTGTAACCGTGTAGCCTTTTGGAATCCTAAAAAGCTGAAACTTCAAGCACACACGACTATGTGTATGGGACACACGCCTGTGTATGTGTGCGTGATAGAAAAAATATGACCTTTGGAAAGTGCAAAACAAAGGAAGCACGACTATGCAAGTAAATGACACATCCGTGTAATTTTCCAGAAAGTCTCTAACGGCTCTCAAATCATCCCAATGGTTATCTCTTTCCAATTTATATAAATTGTAGGTGATTTGAAGATTGAAGGGCTAAAGAATAAGAATCAAAACTCACACTCTTACATTCTCTAATATCTTCTCTATTTTTCTCTCACAAACCTATTTGTATTTCTTTGAGAGAAAAACCTTGTGAGCTTATTTTGTTGTATCAGCCTTGAGAGGCAAATTCATGTACAATTCCACAAACCCTTGGGTGTAATCCCGTGAAACTAGTATGGGGCGTAATCCCTATTAAAACTAAGTTAAAGGCACAATCCCTTGTATCAAAACTAGTGTATGAAAAACGAAATCCTTTAGATCAAAACTATTGTAACTTCGGGGTTAAAATTAGTGGAAGGAAAATCTTCAAACAGGGTTGCTTGAAGTAGTGGACGTAAGAGGCGTGGAGAAGCTCTGAACTACTCTAAATCGATTGAGCATTTCTTTTCCCTTACTCTCTTTAATTTTGTTGTATCAGCCTTGAGAGGCAAATTCATGTACAATTCCACAAACCCTTGGGTGTAATCCCGTGAAACTAGTATGAGGCGTAATCCCTATTAAAACTAAGTTAAAGGCACAATCCCTTGTATCAAAACTAGTGTATGAAGAGCGAAATCCTTTAGATCAAAACTATTGTAACTTCGGAGTTAAAATTAGTGGAAGGAAAATCTTTAAGCAGGGTTGCTTGAAGTAGTGGTCGTAGGAGGCGTGGAGAAGCTTTGAACCACTCTAAATCGGCTGAGCATTTCTTTTCCCTTACTCTCTTTAATTTGTGTTATTTGCTTAACTTTGTATTTAATTATAAATTATATGCATAATTGTATGTTTGTGTTGGTATAATAGGAAAAAGTTTTTCAATTCCAAAAAATTTTTTAAATAAGCTATTCACCCCCTTCTAGGTTATTTGCCATTTAATTTTTAGGGATTAACAGTTTGCTTTGAAGATCTAGAGACATTATCTGTATGGTGTTAGATGCTACATATATTCAGATCATCAGAGTCTCAAGTATTTCTTAACCCAGAGATAATTGGATATGAGACAAAGGAGATGGTTAGAGTTGGTAAAGGATTATGACTGTAAGATTCACTATCATCCAGGTAAAGCTAATGTAGTAGCTGATGTCTTAAGTAGGAGAGTAGCTTTATTTATGATTTCAATGTAGAGCGAGTTGCAGTATGAGATTGCCAAAGAGGATATTGAGATAGTGACAGTTGGTTTCTCTAGACTTCATATTACATTCACATTATTAGATGATATCAAGACTGGTCAGATGTTAGATATGTAGAGTTAAAGTATGATTCAAAGGGTCTTTGAGGGTATAACACTAGATTTTGATATCAAAGACGGGATTTTGAGATTCAAAGATAGAGTTTGTGTACCAAAAAACTTAGATTTGAGATAAAGAATTTTGTTAAAGGCTCATAGTATAGTTTATTTCGCACATTCTGTCAATACCAAGATATATCAAGATCTTAAAAAAGTGTTTTAGTGGTCTAGTATGAAGAAAGATATTTCAGACTTTGTAGCCAGATGTTTGACTTGCCAACAGGTCAAAATAGAGCATCAGAAGCCTTCTAGGTTACTCCAGCTATTGAGGATTCCTAAATAAAAATGGGAGAGTATTTTCATGGACTTTATATCAAGAATTCCTAGAGTGTAACGTGGATATAATAACATCTAGGTTATAGTTGACAGATTGAGTAAGTTTGCACACTTCTTACCGATTAGAGAGGACATGAATACTGATTAGTTGGGCCGTCTGTATGTCAGAGAGGTTGTCAGATTACATGGGGTTCCTAGAGATATAGTTTCAGATAGAGATTTGAGATTTTTATCAGTTTTCTAAGGTAGTCTATAGAAAGCATTAGGGACTAGACTTTATTTTAGTTCAGCTTATCACCCGTAAACAGATGGTCAGACTAAGAGAGTTAATTAGGTTCTAGAAGACATGTTAAAAGCCTGTTGCATGGATTTCCAAACGAGTTGGGTTGACTTGTTACCATTGATAGAGTTTACCTACAATAATAGTTATCAGTTCACTATTCAGATGACACATTTTGAGGCCTTATATGGTAAGAGGTACAAATCGTCATTACATTAGGGCGATCTTTAAAGACAGTAGTAGGGCTAGAGATGACTTATTTGATGATTGAGTAGATCAGAGTTATCAGACAAAGAATTAAACAAACTTATGTAGTGACCCCCGCCCCAGGCCTACTGTGCGCAGCTGTTTAAAAAAAAATATATATATATATGTATAATAATAATACCAAAAAAACTGTGACGGAAATCCTCACAAGGAAAAAGAAACTCACTACTGCTCAAAATAATTTAAAAATCTAAATACGAAAGCGGAATATACCAATATTGTAATAAAATAAGTTATAATGGCTTTTTGTGAAAATCTCAAGCTACTCATGTATAAAATCATGTTATCCATACAATGCATACTATAGTATAATACACACACATAAATACATGAGAAAATATCATCAAAGCATACGAGCTGAAACAAAACACTAGCTATCGAGCCATGTCCACCAAAATCTCACAACTACATCGCCATATCTCAGTTCCCTACTCACTGACCTGTAAAAGAGAAAGGAAGGAAAAAAAGGTAAGTGACAAATCACTCAGTAAACATTTCCTATCTCTCACACAAATAGGTCATCAAGCAAAAGCTGATCTCAGATCAGACCTCGAGTTCTCTGCTTACTATTTTCTTATCATCTTGTTATACTTGTTTTACAGTAGCTTATTCATTCTTTTCTTATTCTCTTATTTCTTTACCTTCTTAAATTCTTGATTTCAGAGGTTTCATCTGTTTTATGCTTTGTGATTTGCTTTTGTCTCATCTATTTCTCATGAATGTTGTACATAACATGATATGCATGCTCTAATGTCATGTAAATACTCTTTAATAATAAAACTTGCCCCTCGGGCTTGATTTTCTAAAACATGCTTCTATAACTGAATCAACTTATCTAAGGAAATATAAACTATGGAAACTAGGATAGAGGTAAAGAAATACCTACCTGAAGCTGTTAATGACTTCAATTTCTCTATTTTTGGCTGAATCTTAGCTGCATTAACTACTAAAAGCAAATAATCTCTCTCTCAAATGGCTAGGGTAAGTTGAAGAAAAAGGAAGGGAAAGTGGGTAAGAAGCTATTGAAACTGGCAGAGGGAAAAATCTGACTTCATATATCAAGAGGTATGCATGGGCGTACATAGTCAGATGTACGGGCATACATGGCAAGAAAGGGACGCACGGGCATATGTCTAGAGATGTATGGTTGTGCTCCTTCCACAAGCTACATATAAAGCCTCCAAAAAGACTATTCTACCCTTCTAACTCACTGAAGCTGATCTTTGACTAAAGAATCCCTCTTTCAGCCCTGATTCAAGGCCTAGAAAGATATTCTAATCTCGAGATGTTACACGATTCCTTTCTCTCTTCCCACTTTTATTCTTATTACCTTTTTGGTCCTTCCTTCTTTCCTCCCTTTATAATGACTTCTATCTCATCAACCATGATAGCTTGCCTAAATGGTTTGATAATAGAAGATTTTAAGATATCTTCACTCCTCTTTACCACTCTAATGATAATTTCATTCTCTTTATTACCTACTATCTTCTCATCTCTTTTAACTCTTCCTTAAGAGTCTCCTCTTTATCTTATGATACACTCCCCTTACTAGTCCTAATTTTGACATTCTTACTAAGAGGAGAGTATGCTTCTTATAGGTGATCAAATGTCCTATCATTAGCCATGATGCTTTCATCCACAATAACCAGCCCATTATCATTATCCCCTATTTCTTTACTTTGTATCTCAAATTTGTTAATAGATTTCTTTCTTTTATGATTTTCTACCCCTTTTTCATACCCTTGTTTCTCTTTAGTAGTAACGAGGCTACTATTAGATTTTGTTGGAAAAATGACCTTGCAATTTTACATACTAAGGTCCTTACAATCAATAGTGGAGTTTCTCCTCATGATTCTATTCTTTTAAGTCACGATTTTACACTTCTCTCTAGCATGCCTAAACTGTTGACACAAATAACATCTAACCGACCTCTAGGCATAGTCCATTCTAAGCTATTTTATCTTTCCATTAGGTAACTTAATATCTAATGAGTCTGAAAATTCCTAGTCAATTTTCATCTCTATATTTATTGTGGTAAAGTCTAAATGAGACCTTTCTTCAGTGACTGCATCCAAACGTAGAGGCCTACTAATTCTACTATTTATATAGCTAAATCCCTTGGGATTCTAAAACTCCAAAAAAATCCCAAAAATTTTAACCCACACTGCCACCATTTTTATTTTCTTTGTTATCAAAGTGATATTTCTTATCGACCTCTAAATAAAAAACAATTGACCTTTAATAAACCATGAGTCACTATTAAGGACTTTATTTAAGTCATCTACTTTTTTAAACTTTAGAATCACCATTCCTTGCCCATTCAATGTAACCTCAATAAGACCTTGGTTACCCTATATTTTATCAGCAAATTTCTTCACAATCAAAAATGGCGGCCTTCTCCTAAAAAAGAAACCACTACACAAGACTTCTATTTTTAGCTCTCTTATATGCCAAGTCCTCAGGCAGTTTAACTAACTTCTTTCCAACCTTGCTCGAGTTTGTTGGAGGCATAAATTCCAATTATGAAACTATTTTCCTAGTAAATAACCTATTCCAAGGAACAAATTTCACTTTATTAACACTCTTAATGAAATCACCTAATGGCATACTAACATACTTGCCATTGTTATCAATACTGGCCTCTCCCATTGAAGTCAGTATTTTAGCCATAACCCCAACTCAAGGCACTTGAAACAACAATAAGAACTAGAATAAGGAAATACACCACACACAAGACCATATGCAACCAGTCACCAAAATAATCCACACCCAAAAAGCAAGCATAGCAAGACACAATATAATTGAATACAAGAGTAATGACAAACAACCAATAGATGTCAAATAAAGCAAAAGCTAGAGGGGAAACAAAAGAAAGGAACACACTCACTAGAAGCTCTAATAGGCTAAAATCGAGACACAGGAGAGCAAGGCCACCTACTCATAACAAGGAGACAAAAAAACAGTAGCAACTTTACAAGAGAAAAACCCAGAGAAGAGGCACAAAAAGGAAGATTAATGCCAACCAAAGGAACTTAAATGCACCCCAAGCACACAACTAGAAAGACACACACACAATAGAGTTACACCACAAGACACACACATAAGGATGCCACAACAAGGAACAACAAACAAAGAGTAGAAAAAGCCAATACCGGGTAAGAGACGTCGATTGATCAAAAATCCACTAACAAAGGTTAACGGAAGGAAAGCAATACACAACCTAGGCAAAAAAGAATTATAAGGGCAGGGGATACAAAATTAAGAGGAAAAACACTGTTCATTTTCCTATTTGACTGTTTTTTTTTTATTATTATTTTAAATGGTGTTAGAGTTAAGATTGTTAAAAATTGAGTTAAATATTGCTTGGAAGTTAGCATGAATTTGCATGGACTTTGAACCAAAACCAAGTTGAATTTTTAGAGTAGAACTTGTGCACAATTTGACACAAAATTAATGAGATTTGGGTTCTTATTTTTTTTATCAAATCCTGTCATGATCTCATGTTTATCAAGGCTAATACATAGAAATAGTATCTACCTTAGGTGTTCCATATAAACATAGACTGAAAATCATGTCAATTATCAAATAACATTGAATTAGACATCGATTTGAGTGCAATTTGATCACAGATTTTAGTGGTCATTGGCACTTACCAATAAAGGCCCATCATAGATAATTTCTTTCACTGTTAGAAGTGGCAAAACCTTTGTTCAATCATTATAGCCTTCACAAAGATCATGATACAACTAATCATTATATTTATTGTACCCTTATTATGGTGGCATATTTGATAGCATCAAACCATACTAATCTCTATCTAAGATGATCTGACAATCCTCAAATCATATATACCCTCATCTATTTAATAGGGTATGTTCCATAGATATTGGAGCAACCATTTATCTAAAATCCTCTTAACAAGTCATGTCTAATGAACATGCCTAATAAACAGCATGTACCCATGTGTTCTACTAAGTTACTACCAATAGCTTTGAAATGTGTAAACTATCACTACCTTTTAGTAGAAATCATTTAATACTATGATAGTTTTATCTCTATTACTAGCGTGTTGGATCTTAGTAATGCTAGGACTATAAATTCTTTTTAGAACAACCACTAATATGCATATAAGGAAAGCAAGATCAATTATCTGAATCCCTCGTTTCAATTTTACCATTCTAAAGGCATTTATTTTGGTGCTACTACCCTTATAGATAAAGAATGTAACTGAGAGTTTGTTCATATATAATATTATCAATAAAATGGTATTATCGTGAGAATTGATTCTAAAGCACTAGCCCCAACAGCTTAACTAACCTAAGCCTAAATTGAAAATGTGTTTTATGTATCTGTTTTAATTATAGGCATGTAGGATCTCATTTTCAGATATGTCATACTTTTCACTAGACATTTAGGAAGTCGTTATGACAAGATGGGTACTTGATTAATACCTAGAGATTGGGGACTTCTTACCTAGGTTGATGAAATCTTTTTAGGGAAAGCATTTTGGATGTTACAATGTGATTAAAGGTAGACTTTTAGGATGTCACAAAATTATTCAAGTTAGGCATCTAGGATGTCAATGAGTTATTTCATGGATAGACATCATAGATGTTAAGAAAAATATAAATAGTAGATGAACACTAAGAACTATTTAATTACATGTGTTATGACCCAATAACTCACCTATTTACTAAGTGTTTTCACACTCGTGTTTTTTTATGTTGTTTTGTAAGTGAGAGTGAAGCAAGGGATGAGGGGGAGTTCTGCAGGTCAGCCAAGACACTCTATGAGGAAGGTTTATTGGTTATATGTATTTAGTTTTCATGTTTTTTGATTATATGTTTTGATATGTTAGACTCTGCACATTTTAGTTGTTTATAATCTTTACACCCCTGTTCAGATGATTTATGTTTCATTATTTATGACATGATGGTTATGTTTTCAATTTTACACCTTTTTGCACACTAATTCAATTAAACATATCATTCTATATTCCACTGTATATTTGATTAGTCAAGTTTAAAGTCAATACATTGCTTCAAATCCTGCCAGAGGTATTTATCTAGAAAGAGGCGTTACAAATTGTGATTAGTCAATGTAGGGTGGTTATTGGGATCATGGTGAAAGTGACCTTTGCATCTTGTTTTGAGGCTTTTAAAAGACAAGAATTTCTTTTTGAGATTTGATTTTATGACTTGCAAGGTAGGATAATTTTTACTTGTTGTTCCTAGTCAGTATCTAGAGTTATGTTTAGAGGTTGATTTTGGAGAAGAGTTTTGATGGCATAAAAATACCTATAAATATACCAATTAATTTTCAAAGTCCAAAAGGAAAAATAAATCAGGAGTCGTTGGTTGTTGGAATAATTTTGAAGGAAAATTATAAAACAGGAATGGTGCATGGGTTTAATTAGTTAAAACCTCAAATGTGGAATTAATGGCATAGCAAGTACAAAATATGTTAAAAATATAAGCTAGCTTCTATTTTCATATTACTTATTTCTTTGAAGGGTATCATTTCTCAAACTTAGTAATTTCTTTTCCAATTTTTATGAGTCCAATACATTAATAATTTATATTTCAAATTTCTACTTTAATTCACAACGCATTGCCATAGTTAGTGATGAAATCCTATCATTAGAGACGAATTTGAATCAAGCTAATTTAAAGATTTGAATCCATATTAGATTTGAATAAGTCGAATTGGAATTGAAATTTTAACTCAATTTGAGTTTAAGAATTTGTCAACATTGTCGCTCCGACGATTATTCTATCTCTTGATCAATTCTTTTTTTCTCTAACAACTTTTTTCTCCTCTAACAACTCTTATATTCTTCTCAAAGTCACCATTCAATATTCAAATCGATTGAAACTCAAATTCAAATTAACGATTTTAAATTTGGATTGAGCTTGAACTAACCCTTATTTAAACCAGTCAAATCTACTCTTATCCATAATAGTCATTTGATCAACTCATAATGAAATAGTTTAGAAACAAATGTATTTATTAATAACCCATATGAGTGAGAAAATAATACTACGTACATTAAAAATAGTATAAATTTGGTTAGTTATAATAATAAATAAATTTTCATAATAATGATTATCAGTATGATCGAATAATTTTGATAATAATTATATTAATATTTATTATAAATACATTGAACATTGTTAGATTAGTTTATACGAAACGGGAACTCGAAAACGTAAACAAAAAATTTTAAAATTTTATCAATAAATCATGGCCAACTTCTTTGTAAATGAAAGAAAAAAATATACTTGACAAATCATAGGCACTTCAACAAGAAGCCAACAACAATTATAGTGGGTTGATGAAATAAAATGTGAAAGAGGTGAAACGCATGATTAGATTGTAACTTCTTAAAACAATGGAATCCAGAACAAAAAATTTTCATATTTTAATTGATACACCATTTATAACTTTTGAATATTTTGATACGGTGGTTGTGATACTGATTTTGTCAAATTCAGGCTTCTATCTATTTGATGAAATTAAATTATTGACTCAAATAAAATTTTTCTTGTTAAAAATAATAATAAGATGGAGACAAAAAAATATAGCCTTTTTACTTTTTAATTTGTATTATAATATTTCAAGATTATATTATATACTTTTCCTTGTAACACTCTATGTTTTAATTTTAAATTTAACAGCGGAAAAAAAGTAATTTTATTAGATTATAAAATAATAATAAAATATTATTTAATTTGAAGAACTTTTTATTTTTTTAATAATTTTATAAAAAATTTATCGAAAAATTTAACAAATAAATGGAAACTTAATTTTTTAAACTTTAATGGTAAAATTTTTATAATTTCAATAAATATTAGTTGGAAATATCAACACGTCTTGTCGTTGTTTCAGTGTTTATGGAATAAATATTTTTGTTATTTATTATATTTTAAAATATTTAAACAGACACACTTTCAATATTTTAATTCTCAAAAATATTATTTAAACAAAAATTAGGAGACGCATTTTCAGATTTAAAAAAGCACAAACATAACAATAAAATGTCTTTAATTACCAATAAAAAAAAACAATAAAGTGTCTTTCGCTTTAACTAAAATTCAAGGTAATACTTGAGCAAGAGAAAGAGTTTATTCACCTTGAACTTTGGTTCGATAAGGCTAAGGTAAATTAACAATCGTTATCAAAGTAAATTGCCCATTTTGCACTTACATAAGCGAATGCTACAAAGTAAGAGGATTTATATTGATAGCTTAAACCAATACTTAAAACTTAGATTAACTAGTTAAATCGATTTGAACAAACACTAGTGATAAATCTGATCTAGGTCATAGATAAAATTCATTTGATCAATTTAGATTAAATCAGATAAATTGTATTAGATTATTGTTTAATTAATATTAATTCGGTCTTTTTTGTCAATGACATGGTAAAGTCACTTATTTTAAAATTTTAATTATATTTTATTCGTGTTAACATTTTATTTGATTGATTAGACAAGTCAACTAATGAATTAGAGCTACTTGACCAAGTCAAGGCTTAATCTTGGACGAGAAACTTTGGCTTAAACCGCAAAATCTAGATAGAAACCAAACTTTAGAAAGGTAAATGCAATAGAGTAAAAACCCTTTCTTACACCTTGATAACATAATCTCATTTTTCAACCCAAAATCAAAATTTTTCTTAACATAATGTTAAAAGAGTTAAAATAACTTGATCATTCATAACTATTATACTTTTCAAAATTATAGTATTTCCTCGTATTAACAAAAGTTAAAAAATCCCATTCCCCTTTTCTTCCACTCTCACTCTCTTTTTCTTTTCATCACTAAGAATTTTATTCGACTTGCACTCCTAGCAATTTTTTCCCTTTTGACTTTATTTTGCATCAAGTTTGATTTTCGTCATCTGATCCCATCAATCTCACACTGGACACTAGAAGCACAAATGATGATAGTTACTTTCATACCCACTAATCTCATGCCGTCTCATTCATAAAGTTAATGTCAATTTTCGGCATGTCATTCAACTTCCACACCACCTTCTCCTTTTTTGCTCCATTTGGTATGGAACACTAGAAGCTCAAATGATGATGACGTTTGAAAGTTCCTCCAACCATTTATGTTTGTCGACGTTAACTTCCACACCCATTTTCACCAACAACTAGAAATGACTTCTCCGTCGTTGAAAACTATGACTTCATCATCTACAAGAATGAACAACAAAGATCCGTGAGTCGTGAAGGTGACTATCAACGATTAAGATTATAATTTCTAAATTTTGTATAGATTAAATTATAAGTTTTTAAATTTATAAAAGGGTTAAAATATTATATTAAAATATAAAGAAACAATCTAAAAATGATTAATTTTTTTGTGATTTATAAATGATAAAGTTATTATTTTACTCTTATACAGTTAGTTTTTTAACGGTGTCTGATTTTGGGTGAAAAATATGATTTATATAATTAATAGATGAAACAAGGGTATTCAGATCAAACCTTGGGTGAAAAATGTAATAATTCTAATCCCAACAAATATTTCTGGTTTTGAAATTTTTTTCTAATCATATAATTTCAATATGAAAAATATGACTGTGAAGTCAGAATTATAAACACACGTTATCATTTTAAATCTCGTGAAAGTGCATTTATTCAAGTTTTAAAATATTTCCGAGACCAAAATATTCTGGATTAGAATAAGCACTCTCTCTCAAGACTCAAACCAGCACCCCCTTACAGGCGGCATAAATTGACAAATAACATCAAAAAGAGAGAAAAGCGTGGATATATATTGGGAAATATGAAAGGGCTTTGAAGGGAGATGAAGGGCAAGTCCTTTTTCGTTTTTATTCATTGTATTCATGTGCTTCCCTTGAATCAATGAAACAGTTTTAATTTTCGTTTATTTCTACTTTAAATCTGCAAGAGAACTTTTAAGGACATGTGTTATCATTCACTGAATTTGATACAAAATAAAATAGGACTAACAATATATTAAAAACGAAAAAATTATAACATCAAGTGAGTATCAAATTTGAATTGAAAAATTAAGTATTAATAAAAATGCTAATTAGAATTGGACTGTGTTTCAGTTTTAATCCGATGCTATCTAACATGTAAATTTTTTCGATTCCAATTAGAATCAAATGATGCTCTCTGATTCTAATTAAAATTGAACTAGTAATGGATAATGTTCAATGTCAATTTATTTTTATGTTCCGACGCTAATTAGAATCAAATTTTCTAATTAATAACAAATTAGAATCGGATAAATTCTGATGTATAATTTTTATGATTTTATTTTTAAAATCAAATTATAAGGAGAATCGAATTAAAATCAGATATTGTCTAATGTCAAATATTAATTAATTTATTTTCATTTTTTGATTCTAAACCAACTGTAATTAGAATCAGATTGATCCAATTCTAATTACAACTGGATTTATTTTGATGTTAATTCTAAATTATTTAGAATTGTATTAGCATCGGATTTAATCCAATTGTAGTTTTTATAATACTTGTTGCCTCAAACTCTTCTTCCCTTCTTTGATTTCTTTTTTCTTAGCGGCTGTAAATCCCTTATTTCCCAAATCCCTTGTTACCTAGATCCCTTTCTTCCGCTTCTTATGTTGCCATTTTTGCAGCGCTCTTCAGTCCTTTCATCTACATCCAGGTATGTTTAAGGTTTCGATTAATTTTTTCCTGGTTTCCTTTTTTTTCCTCCACAACATTTGCAAAGCAATACAATTCCTAGGAAAACGCTGCTTATGAGTCTGTGAAGAGCCATGATTTTTTAAAAAAAGAAAATCAAATAAACCCACCCACTGCTCCCAAATCCATCCAGTTATTATTATACGATCGAATCACGCACTGTGCATTGTCTGTTGTGTTCCGTAAGAGAAATTAAACTAGGCATATGCAGTATGTTATTTTCAAAGATATGTATGTTGCATAGGTTTTCTCAAGTTGTTGTGCTTAATCTATACATCAAGAGCATGTAGCCTTTTTTGGTTTGGTTGGAGATCAATGTTATAATGAGGTTGACAGTATGGAATAAAATTAAAAAGAAAAAAAATTGGTTGGGCTGATATATATGTGTAGCTCAAGTACTGCTACAAAAAAAAGGTCAAAGAATTTATTCAAGCTAATAAAATTATAACAGTTGATTTTTTAAAACTTAAATATACATCTATTAATTTTTAATTTAACAATTAACTATTAAATATTAATAATTAAAAGAACATTTTTATCTTTTTAATAATAAAATTATTAAAAAATAATAAAATAAATTTAGGCCTAGTTAATTTGATGAAGGAAAGTGTTTTTATCAGATTTTAAATTTGGCTGTTAAAGCTACCAATAATAGGTATAAATTATAGGCACTCTTGCTGTATTTTATTGTACATGCTTTTACTCTAAAATAATAATAATGGATACAACTGTTATGATAAACAAAATAATTAATATTTCTAATAATATATAGCAGAAAATACCTAAATGTTAAGCTGAAACATGACAATAGAAAACGGTATAGTGGAAACAGTCATTAAGGCCCAAAATACTTTTTATATATACTTGAATTTATACAAAGTAGGTGTGTGTGCATACATGTACATATACTATACTATTATATGCAATTATAAAACAATATGAGCATGCAAACCGTAAATATGCTATAAAACTAAAACTAGATCTCAACCGACAGTCATCTCCTCCTCGTAGTCCCCACAAAACTGACCTGTAAGAGAAAGAAAAGTAGGAAGTAAGTGATAAGTTCACCTAGTAAGCATTTCTTATCTCTAACCCTATTACAATCCTCCTCTAAGGATAACACTGCAAACATAACAAGCTGGTTACCTAGAATACCATTCTGCAATTCAAATACCGTTCTTCGTGTACTGTTGTTTATGTCTTATTAAGCATTCTGAGTTTATACTGATTCTAAGTTTCATCTATTTATTCACATGCTGAATTACGCTATGCTGAATATGTCATGTAAGAATGACATACTAAATGTAAGAACTAAGCCTTTGGGCTTATTATAAAACTGACTTTTCTAAATAAAACTATGATTCGAAGATCCTGAATCATACTGAATAAAATACTGTAACTGAAAATCATACTGTAATTGAAAACAACTACTATACTACATAGATTGATGAATATAGGGATTCGATACCATAGTTATGTGAGTTTTCTATACTGACATGTGATAAAAACTGTCTAATACATGTGTCACTTCTGAATCTAAAAATTGAATCTGAACTATGCATAGAATACTGATCACTGATCATCTGATCATCAAATCTTAAGCTGTTAGCTATATACACACTAGCATATGCCTATATATAGTGGCTAGTATGATCATAGACCCTGATGCTAATTCTCGTAACTAGGTGTACTGAAACTCATAAGTGCCCCCTCGTATTCACCCCTAAAAGGATGTTTGAAATATCATACTTTTCTAACTAAAAACATACATTTGGATCCTTAGATCCCTTTCTAAAAACACTATATGACATACCATGTCATAATATGCATATGATGCATCATGTATGCTTATCTTGCTTTCTTATATTGAGTAATATCAATTATATTGGATTTACTGTGCATTATGCTTATTTTAAGCTTAAAGTCTCATTTATAATTGATGCATGAGTATGCATGAGTAGGTGCACGAGCATGTATAAGCTTGCACAAGTCGTAAGCCAGTCGTGCAGCCTGGTCATACACAGCACGACCGTGACATTGACATGCATGGTCATGTCTACTACCATCCACTTTCAAGCCAAACACTCATCAAACAATTTCCACACTCAAAAACTTGATAACCATATTCTTATTCCATCCATAACACTAATAATCACATTCCATCATCTTAACATCCCAAAATCATATTTATACATACATATCACTCATATATGCATAATCATCATCTTTATCAATTCTATATCATCAAAAATGGAAGGAAAGTCACAAACATGTTGGAATCAATCTCAACTTAACAAACCAATCATCATACATACAAAAGAAGAAAGGGAAAAAGGTAAGAAACACCTACCTCTAGCCATAGCCAACCTTGCTTTTCTCTCAAAGAAAATTTCACTCTCTAGCTTGATTAGGAATCACTGGATGCTGCTATTCTCTTATAGGGTTACTAACTTCTAAAAAAGGGAAGGAAACTTTACGTGAAATGGCTAGAAGAAAGAGATAAGATCAATTTAAAGTGTGGCAGCTAAAATACTAAGCATGCACGGTTGTACACCTCATGTTGCATAGTCGTGCATGGTTGGAAAAATGCAATAAAATCATCATCCCGTGCTTGCATGAATAACCTTTTAATAGGATTCATGCACAAGCCACCTATCTCTGAAAAAAAATTACTTATTTCACCCCTAAACTTTCTCAACTTTAATCTTCTTCTAAATTCTCAAATCTAACCTTAGATTATTAGCTTAAAAGACATTTCTTACCTTGGGATATTACATAAATTTTATCTTTGTTCGTTTTATATGTACAATATATCCTTACTAATGAATTAGGGATTTTCTTCACAATTTTAAACATGTACTTCATTGCCCCAAAAGTTTAAGTATTAATTTTATCCATGAAAAAATACTAGCAATGGTATCAAAGCTTAAAGATTATAAACTTATACATATAAAATTGATTTGTTAATTTTATGGTGTTAAATCCATATTTTAATTTGATATATTATTTTTGTTTTTAGAATAACATGTTTTAGTTTTATTTTAGATATAATTTGAGTTAAATATTGTGCTAATTTAATGCTAAAACTACATGTTTAGTGTTTTGCAAATTGAAGTCTTTTCTTTAGATCTTGTGTTATCATGCGAATTTGTGCATAGTAATTGATCAAGACAGTCTCACAAGACACCCAAGATATATGGGAAGACATTTTATGCCTTACAAACTCATTGGATTAGAAAAAGCCTGGCCACAAGCATGAAGAATTGTAAAAACTAGATTATGGAATTTTCTAGAATTTGATTAACTAAATTACAGGAAATCTGATTAGTCAATTTAGTTTGATCGATCATATCCAACAAAATTTGATTGACCATTTCTATTTGATAAACTAAATTCTTTAGAATTTGGTTGAACAAATTCTATAAGGATAAAACTATAATTTTTTAAATAATGGTTCAACTCAATATATATTGATATATATATATTTTGATATATTTAGCTATGTGTTACAATGCATAGTTGAGAAATGGTTGGCCCAAATTTGTGTTGTCACATGATTGGATTTGAATTTTTCATTTTGAAGTTGTATGGGCATAAAACTAAGTTACACAAATCTATAGACTAGATTAAAATAATTCTAATTTAAACAAGACTTGCATTGAGTGTGGTTGATGACATGTTATGTTTGTATGGCATTGTGTTCAGTACATAGGCCTAAAACCAATGGTTTGTTTTAATTCATTATTTTATTAGGCTTTTAGTTGTAATATTAAAATAAGGCATATGAACCCTGCTTCTCTTTGTGATCTCACTGTAATTCTTTTCTCATCTCTTCTCAACTCCTTTCGAATTTAACTCAAAGTTTCTTATTATTTTGTAAAACTTAGTTTAGAAATTAATAGGATAAGAATTTTTTGACTGGTAAGTGTATCAAGCCTAGTTTTTAAGGCCTCTAAAACACCCTTTGAGCGTATTTCTATTTAGAATAGACTTGAGACCAGATTAGGCCTATTTAAAACCCATTTAACATTACGAGTAGATCATGTACCTGACTAGTAGACGGGCCCTTAGTTCATAAGCAGTCACGTATGACTTTACATAGAAGTTATGTGTTCTTGCTATGCCTAGACACTGTTTGGTACTGGTCATAGATGCTTGTCACAAGTCCATTAAAGTCTGCCAAGTGACTGTATAAGTCTACCAAATTTCTTCCCACGATTGGAATTATCCATTTTTATAATATTTATAGGTTATTTTCTAATAATTTAATTATTAGAATTATCTATTTTGATAATTCTAATTATCATAATGATAATTCTAAATGGAAGACTTCCATTAGGAATCTTATTATAAACCCTATAAAAGGGGACAAGATTTCCCATCTAAGAGGGCCATAAAGAAAACATATCATTGAGATTGAGAGATTATTTTGGGGAGCTTGAGATTATTAGAGAGAAAGCCCCGAAAGAAAACTATAAGAGAAAATACTATTAAAAGAAAACACTTTAGGGTTTTTTGGAAACACCTCAAGGTTTTTAAGAAACACTTTTGTGCTTATTTTGGAAAACACAAATAGATTGGAGAGAGGTCTTTAAGTGTCAAATTTGAATTGTTCATACATTCAAATTTCCTTAGCCCATTGTAAAAAAGGTACTGAAAGAGCCAATATCCAAGTATATTTCTTGAGGGGAACTCGAATCTAGTTTGATTGTTACTTTTTTATTATTTGTTTACTTGTCTTTTGCTGTCGATTGATTTTGTTCATTTGACACTATCCACTAATGCCTATGAGTGGTTGTGCGTGATTGGAGGTCAACTACCTATCTAGCATGTGCATTTGTCTACTACACTATAATAGCTACTAGCGGTTGTTGAACACACAAAAATCATGTTGTTTTAATCTTATTGATTTTGTTTTGTTAGAATTGCATGTTTATGGTTTAGTTAAAATGATTAGATTAATTTATAGTTTGTGTTTATGAATTAGTGTTTTATAACTTATGTTCTTATATTGCATTAGCATGGTATGGCATGTTTTTTGTTTTATTTGAGTTGGATTGGTACATAGATGAGCACTAGTAGGTAGGCATTTACTTACTATTTTTAGGCTATTTACAGGTTGGTCATATTCTATGTTTCTAATGTATCTCTTATGATTGATTAATGACGGATATTATTCTAGTGACATGTTAATAAATATGTAGTTTAAGATGATGTGGATGTGTTGCTAGAGTTTGGAATTGATGATTAATAAATAATTAAGGGTATTGATATTATGTTTTGATTCTATTCTTTGAGATTATGTGTGGTTGTTTTAGTGTTAAATACAAAACACAAAAAATGGCTTGTAAACGTCTATGAATGATAAGTGTTTTCTTATTAACATGCATATCTATTTGCCACACTAGAGGTGTTTGTAGATAGAACTAGAATTTCTCGATTATTTTCAATCTAATTCAGTTTGTCTTTTCAACAAGCCTTGTTATTTTGTAAGATTAAATTAGTTAATTTAATTATTTATTTATTTTCCATTTAAGGGAATGTAATTGAATTTTTAACTATTTATTTGATGTCATTTATTCACTTGTGTGAGTCAATTTTTTGCCAAAGACTGGGTTACTTCACTTGGATAGGATATGGTATTTTGAAGTCTATGATAAAATTCAACTCTTTGCCAAGACTAGGTTATCCTTTTAGATAGAATACGATTGTTCTAAAGTTTGCAAGTAAGGTTTGTTCTTTGCTAAGACTAGGTTATGCTAAAGTTTGTGACCATGGTTGGTTTTGTATCTTATAAATTATATGGACTATGATATGAAGTATTATGAAGTCTATAACTATGGTCGGTTCTTTACCTTATGAAGTATGATGTGAAGTATTCTAAAGTCCATGACTATGATTGATTCTTTACCTTATAGATTATTATGAATATCTGTTTGTGCTGAATATAGTTTTTAGGTTTTTATTTGGTGTTTAGTTAGTGTTTATACTATACTTTGTAGTGTTTTGCATGTGTAATGTATTCATTTTCAAAATTATATTTACTACATGTTACACTCAAACCTCACAAAGTAGGGAGAAAACTATAAATAGTTGTGTTTGACCCAACCAAGTTTTTTCTAATGATGATAGATAATAGGTTTCCATATGGAACTTCCTAATTAACAAGTTGAAGTTTGAGGCCCATGAATAGGGAATAAACTTAGTAAGTACGCCTAAAATTAAACCTTAGGGCTTTTATAACACCTACTAGGTTTGTTTCCCTTGGAAAATAGTCTTAGAGTTGTATTCAGGGTTGTTTAAAGCCTTTTTGACATAATGCATGAACAACCCCCTAACTTGTGTGGGGACACTCATTTTGTATGCATCTAAAAATGGGTCAGCATGGTAGGTAAATGTTATCATCATGTTTGTGTTCGTAGATAAATACTAAGCGTCTACCTATAAACCTACCTATCTAATTCCTATTGAATTCTATATCTTTTTTACAATTCTGGTATATATTAAAATTATTAGAAATATCTCTTTTGATTATTCTAAAGGATAGAGGATAATCTTAAAGAGAGACTTATCTCTAGGGTTTAGAGAAACCTATATAAAAGGCTAGGTTTTCTTGGATTAAGGGGAAAAAAATAAGTTATTTGAGCGAATTGTTGAAAGGTTATTGAAAGATTATTTTTTAGTGGTTATTAGAAACACATACCAAAAGAAAGATATTGGTTGAAAAAACACCACTAAAACTATCTTACTTTTGTAATCCAGACCCTATTTTCAATCCAATAAGTTGCTCATAAGCCTTATCGACTTCACCATATCAAAAACGAGTTTCAAAGAAGCCAACAATATAGTTACATAAACGGAAACTGCTGAACTTGATTTATTTTTATTTTTTGTATCTCTGTTTTGAATTTTAGACATTTGGTGTTGTCTGTGGATAACCATGAATAGATTGAGACCACATATGATTAGTAGTTATGCACCCACTAGTGTGCACATCTACCTACCACACTAGGTTATCCATGGATAGCTTCTGAAATAACCAAAAACCATGTTTTGGATACGATGCTATTTATATGTTAGATTAACATGTTTGAATATATTAAGCATGTTCACTTTAATCTATTGTTATCAATCTAATTTTGATATGCTAAACTAATTAAATTAATTTATTTAATATTAATTTGTAATCTTGTACAAATTATTGTTTATATTTAATGTGTTTGATTAGTCTATGAACGGCTAGAAATTGTAGGTATACACTTGTTCTTGTAAGTGTCCTCTTATTGTCTTTAGTCATCTAGAGGTTGATCATTTTATTTCTTATTTAATTTTAATCTTTCCATAGTTTCTTATTGTAATGGATTGCATCAAGTTCTCATGTAAATTACATTAGATTAATCATAATAATGTTGCTAGGATTGTAAATTTATGATCTTGCATGAATATTGAATCTAGTTGAATATATGCATGAAGGACTTAGTAGTGTACACAAATACCAAGAGTGGTCAACAAACACTTACAATTGAGAAGGCTTCCACCCACTAGTGTACACATTCGCCTACCACCTTGGCTTGTTCATTAACAACACCAAATTTTCCCAAATTTGTCTTGATCAAACATTATACCCATTACATGCTTAATGTACTAATCTAATGCTCAGTTTTTTTTTATGTTATGAATGGTCAGTAAATTAATTTGAGAGAATTTACTTCAAAATTCATTTTACTGCTTTTTGTGTGCTTTAAATTATTGCATCACGTGTGTTAACAATGAGATGTTGAATAACTTAAAAATACAATTAAAACACTTCACCAAGTGGAGGCCAACCTTTTTTATTAGACAATTTAGATGTCTAACACCTTCCCATATTATACTTACTCTATAATCTCATCCATTAGACAATCGAGGATGGTTTGGATCATTTGTAAGAGATCCAAGAATCATCCATTCTTGTCATACTTTTTCCAAGTCTAACTTGGGTAGCAACTTTTTATTCATTCTATAACAGGCCAAAAATTCATTACGTGTTCCTCATGGTTATGTTAAGATGCCTAAACAAAAATAGCAAGTTTATCCTAGCATAATGTTATGAAAACCTATCACACTAAGACCTTTAAGATCATTCACAAGGTTTGAAAAACCTCTTGTACATGTTACTGATATTCTTTCCCAACTTTATTTTGAATAACTCAGATTCCTAGAATATAAGCTCATTCTTAGACTCTTTCATTTGGGTAGTTCCTTTATGTGTTATTTGAAAGATGGTCTATATCTTTTTAGCTAATTCATAGTATGGGATTTGATTAAATTTGGTTGAGTTTAAAGCACAAAATAAGATATTCATAGCTTTTGCATTTAAAATCAACAAATTTTCATCTTTGTCATCGTATTTTAATTCATTTTTGGCATGTTTATATTAGGGTCTTTAGGTATTAAGTCATTGTTTTATATTATTCTCCATAACTTAGAATCCACAAATTGAATATAGAGTTTCATCCTAATTTTCTATTGATTATAGTTTACATCACAAAATAATGGTGATTTAGATGTACTATGTCCTTCACTAAAAAAGGGGGTAAAAGTGTTTGTCATTCTAGATGATCTTTTAACTCTAAAAATCATGAGATTTTATATCCTAAAGTCCACACTTTAAAACTAATTGAAAACACCCTAATGGTAATCTTTATCCTAGAAGGGGTGAATAGGATATAGTAAAAATTTAAAGCACAATTCAATCAAATAATAAAACAAGTACAAATAAAAGAGATAGGGAAAGAGAATGCTCAGTATTTAGAGTGGTTTGAAGCTTTTTCACCCAAGTTTCCTACATCCACTTTTTCAAACAATTAACTTGAAGTTTCACTAAAGAGAATAAAGCTCTTTACACTAGTTGACTCAAGATTATACCTAATATAATAGTTTATCTAAAATTCACCTATAATGATTTAGAATAAAAAGTATACAAAGTAAAATTCCTCTACAAGGCTGATTACATCAGTTAAGTACAATAATCTTCTCTTAAATATATGAGTATAAGCTTCAAAAAGACAAAGTAAATGGCTATATGAGTAGAAGAAGAGCAAATCGTTATATCAGTTAGAAGTGATGATATAGCTAGTGACATCCAAAAGGTTACCATTGACATCTAAAAATGATATTTCTTTGTAAAATCACTTAGATGTATAGGTGTGCATATCAAATGCACAGGTGTGATTGACCATAAAATCTTCTTTTTGGCATGTGATAACCTCGAACATACCTTATAACAGTTGAATTTATTATCACGCCATATGCATGCATGACTGTGTATGTGTCATGCATGGTTGTATATTGTTTCATATGAAGAAAAGTTTGAAAAGACTAAAAGCAAGTATGATTACTATGTATGAGAGCATGAACGTCTTAAAATTGGCTTGTGCATTGGAATGCATGACCTCTATATTGACGTGCATTCAAAATTTGATTGAATTGACTTGATGATGCATAAGCTTGTGCACACGGGGCATCTTGGTCATGTATTCCTTGCATAGAATGTAAGAGTATGCATGCTTTGAACACATATGTGTGCATCGAAGGTTTGACTTTTCCTCTATTGAATCAAAATTTTTATGCATGGGCGGGTGATGCACGAGACATTTGCTCATGACTTATTCATGCCTTCAGGCATGGGTCTATGTCCATCGTGTGCAAAAGCATGCATTAAAGTTTGACAATTTTTTGTGTTGACCCCAATTGGTCATGCATGATATCAAATGCACAAAAAACACTTGGTCATGGTTGCCTTTAAATAAGCCATGCATAGGCATGCAATGAGAGTCCAAGAGCATGTATCCTATATTTGATTGAGCTTCATAAACTAGTAGCTTATACAAGCACCATACATGTTGTCGTACCCTGGCCTGCTCAGTGTCCTGCATCTAGTCTTTTTTTTGTAAAATTAAAATGTTGTCCAATTTCATTACCAAAAGTTGAGGACAAAATTTTGTTCATTTTCAATCCAAAAAAAGTTGGTATCGCTAGACTCAAGAACATCCAAGGATGTCTCTATAGTAGGTTATCGAAGAAATTTATGAATCTGGAGGATTTAAGAATGGATTGCTATAACTTCACTCTTGCTCATTGAAGCCCTCACTTTTGCTAGTGGAAAATCCATTCTTATGGCCATTAATTGGATTCTCTCCCACCATCCCTCTACCACTGTCACAAACCTAAACAACCCATCTCCTTCCCAACCAAAACTTGCCCGTTTCTTTGCCAAACCCACCACATTTGCCACTACATTAGATGAAAATGAAAATTTAAATACTGATGAGATTGAGAAGGAGAAGGGAAAATTTAGTAATTAAATTTTGAATTTTGAATTTTGTATTTTGTATTTTCATTTTCTTTACTGTTTTAAATTCATTTTCGTTGGATTCACAAGATTATTGAAATTTAAACAAATCGCTGTCTATCATTGTCAATAAACTTTTTTTCTTATTTTCAACGAGTTTCGAAAACCCTGGCGTCGGTTTGCCTGTGCATGCGGAGTAGCTATCTAAGGCGGGCTCCATTTAAGAACACAAAAATGGCTCCAAACCACATTCCCCTTCACGTAGGAGACCGGCCCACGCCATCTCGTGTGGGCTCATCGTGTGACGCACGGACCATCTGAGCAACTTTTTGGAACTTGATTACCTGCCCCTCCACCATTTTGGAAGGCCGTGTTATTGTACTGGGCAAGTAAACTTACCCAATTTGGTGTTTGTAAATGGGCGGATTGAATTATTTTTTTAAGTTATGTATGGTAGAATAAATGATTATTTTAAAAATTTACCTTTTATTATTAATATTATCTTATTTAATTTATAAATAATAAAAAGTTTGGACAATCTGTTATTACCAATTTTATTAGTTTTATTAAAAGGTTTTAGTAATCTTTAATAATTAATAGTAATATAAAAGGTAATATAAAAGATAATTTGATTATCATTTCTATCTTAAATATTAAAATATTATTAAAATAATATTAATTTTGTTACAATTTAATCTTTAAAAACAAATTAGAATTGTAAATATCATATAATCATGTGTTTAAAGTAAATAGTAAAATTTGGAACTTTTATAGGTGTTATAAAAATTTTAGTGGGGCTTCTTTGATAGGTGAAAAAGTTTGGTAGTAGTTTGAAAAATTTTTGAATTTCAATATATTTATAATAGTTTTAAAAATAATAATTACATTAAAAAATATAACAAATTATAAATGTAAATATCATTTTACCAGCTATTGAGTTTATTGACCTTAACTAAATACAATTTTAATTAATAACGAATAATTTATTAAAGGTTATTTATTGTCACTTAACATAATAATTATTTATACATACTAATTTTATTATACATATTAATCTTTCGAGTATTCTACGTTAATGGTAATATTGCATTTTTAGTAATTAAATATTATCCAAACCACACACCTTAAGTGATATTGTTGAAGGTTAACCAATAATGGTTAGGGTTTTTGATAATATAATGCTCTTTATTTTTCGAAGGCCAGACAACTATTTTCCAGCCAAGGTTTGATGAAATGATAAATTTACACTCTTTAAGTTTTAAAAAGCAAAATTCCCACCAATAATCCATTATTGTTAATGAATTTTATTTGTTTTTTTTTAAATAATTGTTTTTCCCTTTTATTGAAATTATGAAATTATTATTAACATTTAATATACATGTCAAATTGCTAATATACCCCTCTAAAATTTTCATTAATACATATAACATTTCTAAAAATTAGAATTCACCCTTTAAATGGAAGCGATTTGGAAAGAAAAAAATAGAATAACAAATCCAAACAAAAGGACCTTTTTACCCTTTAAAAATTGAATGATTTATTGTAAAAATCAAGATTAAGAAAATGAAAAAAAACACTCATATATAAAATAATTAGAAGGGTTTTTAAGTCATGAAAAAGTCGACATACAATTAGTAAACTATTAAGAGCTACTTATTATAAGTGTAAGAAATTTTATTTAATTATCTTTTAATTGTTGAATATCTCACATTGATTAGGAATTAAGTTAGACGTGGGTATATAAGTGTGAGCGAAAAGTCTCGTTCCTTAAACTAGTTTCTTGATATAAAAGACTTAATAACATTTTTTAAAGTTGCATGAGAACTTAAGGTAAGAATTGATCCATCCAAAGTCCCTATGATTTAGGAGAGATTTTTGTCTCCTTCACTAACCTGATTGGTAAGAAGAGATGCAATAACACTATTTTTATAATTGAGTTGAGGTTTTGAGAGTATAAGCATATTTGAGTTGAGCCAAATCTATAAAGGATAACAAAAACTTGGTTCGAATCCAAAAAAATATCTCAAGATCGACCTATTCGAATGTCATTTGAGAAGAAGTTGTTATCAATAAAGAAAAAAAAAAAATCATGGGCACATCATAATGCAAGAAGGTTCAAACTGAGCAAAGTTTGAACTGAACTTATTCAAATCAAATATCAATCCAAATTTGAATAACTTCTGTTTAAACTCAATTTATTCGAGTCAAATATCAATCCAAACTTGAATAATTTGGATCAAATCCACCTTATTTGTCAGGATCATTGATTGATTACTCTAAATTGGGTTGAGCCTGCTTCCATAGAGCCCTAGCCAAATTTTAAATTACTTCTGGCCCAATGTTTTATATTCGACTTGTAAAATGTACTTCATTCTACTTCTGTTTGTGCTAACTCTTGCATTTCATTTCATTTTCTTTTTATGAATTTCACTTTTAAGGGATATGATAAAATAATAAATTGACATTTATTGAATAAAGTAAAACGGATTAGTAGAATAATCCCTTTTTTTAAGTTACATTGAAAGGAAGCCAGTTCTGCTGGATCTTCTACTCAGTCACCTAAATCTCTTTAATTCATGTCAGCAGAATCCTCTGTAACTGTAAGAGAAACAGAAGTAAGAAAAAATTACTAGTACATTTCTCTACAGAAACTCCTCCAAATCAATATCTGTTGGCATTTGATATCCAAAAAACATGGAGAAATCATTCAGCTCCTCCGAATCAGAAGTAAGCTTTGGCATCCTCCAGCACTTTGCAACTTCCGAGCCATGCCCATTAATGAGTAACTCCAACACCTGAGGAGAAATGAACACTTGTCAGTTTTTGATGCGGACATCTGATTAATTTTACAAAATATGATCGATCGGATCTGAGAATTTTCATACCTCGCTCATTGATGGGCGCCAGATTGAGGATTGTCGAACGCAACAGGCTGAAGCTAGCACTAGTCTATGCATCTGATCCAAATCATATTTATTTTCCAGGCTCGGATCAATTAGTTCTGTGATATTTCCGGATTCTATGAAGGGCTTTGCCTGCACATGTTTCGGTCATTTGAGTATTGGATGACTGAAATCGAAGGTTGTTTCAGGATAATATCACAACATTGGAAAATTTGCATACCCATAAGAGAAGATTTTGCTGCGATGAATCGACAGGTTTCCGCCCTGTAATGATCTCCAGGAGAAGAACTCCGAAGGCAAAAACATCAGTTTTCTCATCAACAATTCCGTGCATAAAGTATTCCGGTGCCAAGTACCCAAATGTCCCCTCAACTGGTATCACAGCGTGGTGAGTCCATTTATTTGGAAGCCATTTTGCAAGTCCAAAATCAGTAATCTGAAGACATGAAACAAGCTCTGATTACATTCAGAATTCTCTTCCGTTTGCATAATTTCGCAAACAGATTGAATCGAGTAGTTTGATTAGTCACCTGGGGCTCGTAATCCGGTCCAAGAAGGACATTCGAGGCTTTTATGTCGCGGTGAATTATACGGTGCTTACAGCATTTGTGAAGATAATGAAGACCCCTGGCAACTCCCAGGGCAATCTTGTATCTCACAGGCCAATCCAGCGACTTGGTTCTTTTTCCTGAGCATATTTTTACTTTTAGAATCGGTTTCAATATTTGAAATCGTAATTGATATAATATTTAAGAACTCTTTCCAGCTGAAAAACTATAGACAATTGCAAAAACGACTTTTAATCATTTTAAGATTTTACACTATTTATCCGAACATTATTTTTAAAAACATTTTGACTCATTTCTGTTGACCACATGTATTCCAATAAACAGACCCTTTTAAATTTTATATTAACCATTTTAGCTAAAAAACCGCAAAATAAACTTGAATTCGAAGTGAGTCGAGTATAATAAACTATTATTAAATTCAAGTTTGATTTGATTGGAATCAAGCAAAGCTTGAGGTCACCCTTGAGTTCTACAACATAAGAGTTGTAAGTTAGAACTCAAAATAAAAGCTATTAACTAAAGTTTAATTCGAAAATTACAATTAAATCTCATTATTTATATATTTATTAATTATCTCACTTTCAAGTTTGAGAGTAAAATTTTAAGAATATAAATAAAATATTTTAAATTTTAAGAAATTTATTAATATTATATTCGAATTAAGCCGCAAACTCACTGAGCCCGAAAAAAAGCAAATTCAACCTCAACTTGATAATAATCGAGTTGAGGTTGACTTACTGTAAGCCGAATCACAAATAGCGTAGGAGGAATTTGACTCGGTTGCTACCTTAGTTAAGAGTAATTAATTTTTTTTCTTACCATGCAGTGCAGATTCCAGATTGCCATTTTGAGAGAAGTTGAATATGAGATAGAGTCCATTTTCTATGCAGCAACCGACTAAAGTTGCGGTATTGGGATGGCATACATGCCCAATTATGCCCAATTCCATGAGAAATTCTTTCTCTTTGTTTGCATTTTTGTTGTCCGTTGCCAGCCTCTTCACAGCAATGGCTCTTCCATCAGAAAGATTGCCTTTGTAAACCTCTGAATAGCCGCCTTGACCAACCATATTATCTGAAAATCCAAACAACAAAATGTGTTTACATACATTCGACGTGAAACTGTTTTAGTATCAGTATCATAGAATGACTCGTTTCTTAATTACCCAAGTGGAAGTTGTTGGTAGCATTCGAGATCTCATCGTAGCTGAAACACTTCAACAAAGGCTGATGCTTTTCCTTGGT
Organism: Anacardium occidentale; assembly: GCA_026122585.1. Taxonomy (NCBI): domain Eukaryota; kingdom Viridiplantae; phylum Streptophyta; class Magnoliopsida; order Sapindales; family Anacardiaceae; genus Anacardium; species Anacardium occidentale. Next base: position 269,394 of record JAJEJH010000300.1, read on the forward strand.
GGACAAGCTTCTGTTTCTTTTCCTCAAAGGTGAGCTTAGAATTGAAGCGATGAGTCTGTAAGGAGACCCAATTCTCTTGCTTTTGCCGAATTGACCTTTGAACTTGGGAGTCTGCAGAGGAGGAGACTGGCTGATGATGCTGGAGTCCTCGAGGCTATATACATCGTCTTCTGTGCTGTTAGATTCTTCTTCCAGTTTATCAAAAACCATCCTTGGTGAAGGATTTTTGCTCCTTGTTTTCTCAAAGACAATGTGATCTTTTTCACCATTAATGTTCTTGCTCAAGCACTTTGAGTCCAATTGATGAGTTTCTGATTTGTAAAATTAAAGATCAGAGCCCTTTCAGTTTCAAGTTCTTATTCGTATTAAATCAATTAAAGTAGTTTGGGAATAAACAAACCTGCAGAATTTACAGAATCCAGGCTAGAATTTTTGTGCTTTTCAACACATTTCCCTACTGACACTATTGTGCAGCCTTCCGGGGCATTTTCCAAACAATACCTTGTAATTTGATGTGAAAATCTTTAAAACGAAATAAAAAAAAATGAAAAAGAAAACTATGATAGGCCAACTGAATTTGCATAGAGAAGTTGGTTTCTTACTTATTTGATGAACGGTTTTTTGAGCCATGAAGCAGAAGAAAATCAGCTGAAATAAATTCTGCTTCCTCAATAAGACCTCTTCCAACACTGGGGCTAAACCCCACTTTAGCCTCCAAATTTATCTGACGAATTTTCAATATAAGATAATAAGATTAGTGGATCATTTGCTTAGTATATTTATGTAATGTACCTGTTTCGACTGGCAGGTGTTGGCGAATTCTCCTAGAATAGAAATGACATAGGCTTTTGCTTGACGAATCTGATATTGCCTTTTCGAAATCGATCCACGCCTCTTTGATTCTTCACCAACTGTTTTACAAACAATGCAGAAGCACAAGACATCACAAAGCTGATATACAAGTATTATTGGCTGCATATCAAAAAAAAAAAAATACTTACCAACAACATGAATGGCAACAATGCTGTCATTTGGACGAGCCAGAACTGTGATTGCCCAAGAAAGAAGCTCTTTATTTTCATCTGAGTCTAAAGAAATAGCTATGAGAATTTTAGAAGTAGTTGAAGGAAGCATTGTTTGAATAATAACTGATCTCAACTGAATTGAAAATTTATGTATGATTGAAAAAGAAACTCAATTTATTAAAAATATATAGTGAATGAGAAACAGCATGATAGAGGTAAGTAGGCGAGGGAGGCCACTTTATCCATAGCTTTCATTGAATTATTCTTGTTGAAGAAGTTATATAAAAAATTAAAGAGAGAAGAGGAGTGATTTATTGATTAGCTAGTGATACTTCTTTTTGTATATGTACTTGTGTTTGTCTTCTCAAATTTTGTACTAAAATTTAAGTGCTGTGGTTGGCTGCTTTGGGGAAGAAGCAAAGGTGGTGTGGCATGCATTTGATTTGTCTTGTTATAGAAGAAACACCTTGTGAAAAATAAATAAATAAGCACTTCTCAGTAGAATTTGGTAGGAAGCACTCAAAAAGAGGCCTTTATCCTTACAATTAATTAAGCTTTTAATGATGTAGATGGATTTAAATCAAATCGGTTGAATTTGAACAAAATTTAATTTAAATTTATTTTAAATTTTGGGTTTATTTGATTTGTCACGAGCTTATTAAAGAAAAAGATAAAGAAAAAAAGTTAATAGAGATGAAAAATAATAAAACTTAAATATTTTGATAACAAGTTTAAAATCAATCTGAAATTGATAAATTAATATTTAAATAAATTTAAATCATTTTAACGTTAAAAATAAAAGTAAGTTCAAACTCATTTGATTTGATTTATTCGATATAAATTTAAATTTGAATTTAAGCACCTAAATCAAATCCAACCCGGGTGATAAATGTGAATATAAACCTAAATGTTACTTTCAAATGAGGGCTAAGCCTCATGGACCAAAATAATTCCCCCTACTCATTATTTTTGTTTCGATTCGCCATGTTTGTCTTAGACTACACACCTTGCAAACGTGGCAAGAAAGAAAGTTAATTAAGTTATATTACAAGGCAAGTACGACCACAACTCAATTATTAACAATTATTGTTTCCATTAATGATGCATTATTTGTTTCAAATTTTTCTATTTTATTATTAATATTCTTTTTTTCTGAATTAATTTAATTTCACGTTAAAAGCCTTTGTACTTGTTTGGAAGATTCTTAAATAACTTATTATTATAAGATGATATTTAATTCGTGCCAGATTTTACACTTACAGGAAGTATTGCACATCTCGGTTGTTTTAAAGGCAAATGCACCCTATAAGTCAGCCATGATATAAAAAATATAATGATTTAGACTTAATTTATGAATTTTATTCCGAATATTATCGTTGTTATCCATGATTAAATAACTCTCCGTAACATAAGTCTTCTCTTTTTCAAAGAATAATGTTGTACGAATAAATTCTTTATATAAACTTTTTCATAAAACCATATGTTATAAGATAAATGGATGAATGCGTATAAAATGGAAAATGATTGATTTACATATTAATTTGTATATTTTGTGAGTACATGTATTGCTACACTTTTCCAAAACCTAAATTACCTAAAATTTACTCCCAAATTATTAAAGAAAAAAAAAACAAAATTAAATTCAAGTTCTTATCAATCATAATGTGATTGACAAATAATCTTAATTGCTATTTTCATCGTCATAAGAATTTAAGACAAAAACTCAATGTTCAGTCCAATGGACGTGTTTTCTTATTGATCTTGTAATAGTATAAAATAAATCCACTTGATCTTCAAACTTATAGTATGCCAACTTGATTTCTTTTTTTGTCAATTTGATCTCTTAGAAAATGAAGTTGTGTATCAACATGTTTGCACTACAAGAGAAATGAGTTTCTGTTTCGTTTGTCCGAATGCTATTAAAAACCCTCAACATTGGCATTTGATTCATCGAATGATGTAAATGTCGTGAAAGGATAGCCTTTCGTGGCATTTTCCAAAAATGCTGCTAAAAACGCTGCTGAAAGTGATATATACCGCCGCTTTTTTGATACGCCACTTGATATACCGCTGAAGCCTAGGGTTTTTACTAACGTTTTTAAAATGTCAATAAAGGCTACTTAAAAACATTGGTAAAATCCCTTGTACTCTCTAACTACAGAATTTTTAGAAGAGTGAATAGTTCCTTTGATTTTACATTTCGAGGTAAATCAAGTACTGATAATGTTTCATGTCCTTGTAAAAAGTATGTCAATTACTACTACAGAAATCAAGTAGAACTATATAATCATTAAGTGGTTCATGGTTTTATGGTAAGGTATACCACTTGGTATTGTTATGGTGAATTTATGGTTCCATATAGGTTTACCCCAGACAGATAATGACCTAATAGACTTGTTACATGATATTTTTGAGATATCTACATAGCATGTGGATACATATATGCATAGTAGGGATGCAATGGAGCCCAATGTCAACGATACCATGTATGCATAGTAGAGATGCAATCGATCAATTGAACATACAGATATATGAATTGATACATGTAATAGTCATAGACATAATAGACTTGTATTAAAAGTTAGTAGATTCCATAGAGTGTTAATGCATTTTCATCTAATTAAACCTATATAGAGATATCTAGGTTAATAGATTGTGAAGTAAGATTAATATTGCTTGAGAAAGAATATTGATTAAATAGGAGAGTTTTGTTGTCACATGAATAGCATAATACCTTCGGTCACATAAAAAGCTTGCCTTGAAGTAGGTTAGTAAACCCAAAGTCATAGTATCTTCCCACATATTATTCATCCCATTGAATTGATTGTGTTAAGTTTATTATTGCTTATTTAGTTTTAGTTTTAGTTTTAAATTTACTTTCAATTTGAATTTGTTTATTTAGATAAAGTTAGAGGTAGTGTTGTCTTAGTACTTGTTTATGTAATCTTAAGGGTATTGATCAATAATGGGAGGTTTTGTAATGCTCCCAAAATTGATTCTAAACTCTCACCATTTCACCCTTAAATTTCCAATCCCAAACTAACATCAAAGTCTTCAAATTCATGTAATTTTTCACCCAAATCCAACACTAATTCATGAACAAGAAATGTAGAAAAATGAAGATCAACTGATACGAATATTGCTTCTAATCACTTAGTTTGCTTGATAGATTCGGATCCCTTTCTATCCCCTCTTGGAAAATTCGGAATGACTTTATTAATGCTTTCGGAAGCTTCGAACACCTAAAAATATTTTTTGGATGGCACAGAGGCAATTCATAATGAATCGAACCTCAACAAAGCACAAAAGAACAAAAAACGCAAAAAAGAGGCAGAAGCTGCATACTGCGGCACCATGCCGCGACACCCAGGAAACCTAGTGTCACATATGAGTTTCATATGTTAACACACAGACAGTAACTAACTATCTAGTGCACAGCAACTGAATCTAAATTTGAAGCTGAATACTGATTATTGAAACTTAAGCTGCTAGCTAAGTGCACACCAACATATGTCTATATATAGTGACTAATATAGTTATAAACCCTGATGTTAGTTATCTTAACTGACGAGTGTGTGGAAACTCATAAGGGCCCTGTCGTATTCACCCTTAAAATGATATCTGGATCATTGTCTTTCTACTTTAAAACATATGTATGTGGATCTCTTGATCTCTTTTTCTGAAAACACTGAGTTAACATGTCATGTCATGTAATGCATATCATGCATGATAGTTTATCATTTCTTTCCTTCTCATTATATTTTGTTTAAATGTAAATTTGTTATAGTTCTGTTTTGTTTAATGTATTCTTACTGTTATGCTATTTCTGTAACTTATTAAGCTTATTAGTAAGTTTTGTATAAACTATTCTGTATGTTGTATTTTGTTACTGTATCAGTGAGTTTCCTGTATTATATGTTTCATAACTGTTTCTATTTCTACTTTTGTATATCTTTATACTATTTTTGTTTCTGTTATCAATATATGTATACATACATACATATATATATATATGTACATGTATATATATATGTGTTTGTTGCATCTGCATTATTTTCTTGTTTCCATCTATTTTTTGATCATGTTCTGTTAATTACTTAGATTGTTTCTAGACTACCGCTGAGTTTCTCTTACTTATAACTGTAAAAGTATGATTCTGGAAAAGTATTTATCTTACTATTCTTTACTCTTTGATTTGAAGAGTTCTCTACTATAATTTTCTGTGTCTTTTTTTTCTTTCTGCTTATTCTCATTCTTAATTTATTGTTTATTTACTTACTTTACTTTGAATACTGGACATGTTCCTTTATGATAGATATTCTGCTGGTTAGGAAGGAAAATATCTAATTTTTACTAAGCGTACGAGCACGCATTATAAGACACGTGGGTGTGCATAAAGGCACATGGGCTATGAGCTAGTCGTGCGGACTTCTAGAATTTTTGCTTATTTTCCCCTTTTACTAATGCACAGCTATAACCTTCAAGCACTTGGTCGTAACCTTTCTATAATCTAGTTATGCATGACTCGTATACATGATCGTAACTCTACTAAAACAAGATTACACGAGCATGTGTCATGCTCTGTTTCGACAACCATAGTTGAAATGCGCAAGATCACATTTAAACTTAACTCAAATCTCTATCAAACTTTAGTTAAACTCATTATAATATGTATTCATGTAAAATACACCATTATATACTAATTTTCCCCATCATAACATGATTTGGGCTTCCACTGTGGCAAGAGACAAATGGATTCTGTTTTTTAAGCTTGTGGAACCATGATTTGGGCTACCATTTGTTTATTAGGTTGCACGTGTTGCTTTGGTGTTACATGCTTTACAACCTCATGGTCCAAAATGCAGGCCATTAAAGTTTCAACCGCTGGGACAGGTCATTTGCTTGGGAAAATGTAAAATACAGGCGTAGGGATATGTTCGCCTTGAGTTGACTATCAAAGGGCAGTGATTCAGATCAATTTCTCTCTTGCGAACGGCTACTACTGTTCACGGAAACAGTTTTATGAACAGTGAATTCAGGATTTATTTCTAGGTTTGGGCTGTTTTTTTCGCCCTTTTCAATGCTTCTCAGTTGGGTTTCTGCAGGTTTTTTGGCCCGTCATTCCTATAAGTTCTTGCCACTATACATATGCTTCGGAGAAGATGGAAAAGTTGGTGAAAGCCTCCCATTTCCAAGCAGCTACAACCTATTTTTACTTGTATGCTACAGCTTTTTCAGGTGGAATGGCAGGCTGTAAGATTTGCCATTTTGTGTGGCTATTGAGCAAATTTGTAGGTGGGTGTGGGAGGATTAGTCACAACCTTTTGCATGCCTCTTCTTGGCCCAATTCAAGTGGAAGTGGGCTACCTTGGAAACACGTAATGGCCATGAAAAGGAAGATGACTCTAAGCTTTTGAAGTTAAACTCTTTGATTTTCGAACTTCTAATTACAGCCGGCTAGACCAAGGCTCTATGCTTTTGTCCACTTGGCCCAAGGATTATGATGATTTTTTGGAGGAAGGACTCTCTTTTTTACATTACTATTTTGTTCAAATGGTTATGTGTCAATGGTTGTAAACTAGTGCAAATATTGTTCAAAGTATAAGTTTTTTTTTAATTTTATTTTTTGTCATGTATATAGTAATGGCAAAAGCAAGGATGTTAAGAGGTTAGGTTAATGGTTATTACCGGCCTCTTGAATTCTATCTTCACTAAAGCCTAAATAGACTTTCAAGAGATATGGTTGAGTAGAGTTGTTTTTTTGTTTTGGTGTTCCTTGCTTTCACTTGTTAGCAAGTTCTTCTACAATACTTAGGTGTTTCAGGCTTACCTGGTTATTTTTTTTTTATAAATTTTTTACTTACCAAAGAAAAAAACAATAATATTATTATTTTTTCATACATATTTAATTATTTGTGTGCTATCCGATCTTTATAAGGATCTTGCATTTTTGGAATCTCCAAGGCTCCGAAAACTCCGTACGTACTTTCATCATGATCGTCAGGACCAGTTTCGTCGTCACTAGTTTGATCCATAGCCAGCAATTCTTCCTTGTATTTAACACTTTGGATTCTCGTTTGCATCACTTTGCCACGAGGATCATACCCTTTAAGAATATTCACAACTTCCTTCATATTTGGTCGCTTCTCGGGTTCAGTCATTACGCACAGGGCCGCAACATTAATGGCTTGTATCAACTGGTTTTCATCGAAGTTTCCTCGGAGCTTCGGATCAACAAGGTCTATGAATCTTCCTTTCAGAATGAGGGGCTCCGCCCATTCAGTTATGGTTCTTTTGACTCCTCCAGGGAGCTTTTCGATTGGTTTTCTTCCTGTCATGATTTCTAGAAGAAGAATTCCAAAGCTGTAAACGTCGCAACTCTCGGAAACTTTGCCCCACATGGCGTATTCTGGTGCTAGGTAGCCTAATGTGCCCTTCACTCTGGTAGTCATGTGGCTGACACCTTCCGGAATTAGCTTTGCGAATCCGAAATCTGCAACCAGTGGTTCGAAATCAGAATCGAGGAGAACGTTGCTGGCTTTTATATCTCTGTGAATGATGTGGGGAGTCACCTCGTGGTGCAAATACCTGATAACAAAAAGTAACAGTTTTATTTCAAATGTTTTCGGTATTAATGAATCAAAATGTTACAGTTTTATTAAAAATGATTTTCAGATCATAAATCAGAAGTAATTAAATGTTTCTGGAGTTTGAGGGAAATGATTTGATTGGTATAACATGGCTTGTGTTAGGAATCTTACAGGAGGCCTTCGGCGGAGCCGAGCACGATTTTCATCCTTCTTTTCCAATCTAATTGAACCTCGTTGGCAAATTGACCATGGAGATGAGAGAGCAAGCTGAGATTAGGCATGTAATCGTAAACAATTAGGCGTTGATCAGTCCCAGCAAAGTAGCCTCTTAGACCCAACAAATTCTTGTGCCTAACCCTTCCAAGAACTTCAACTTCCACCGCAAATTCCATCTCGGCTTTTGAATTCATAGCTTTCAATTTCTTCACCGCAATCTGCATTAAAGAATACTGGAATTGTTAATATTACTCTATCTTGTAATGGAAGAAGCAACTCTATCCTATTAACTTGTTTCCAATATTATCTTTTAACAATTTCACATTTTACTATTACAATATTACTCTAAATTAAAAGAAAATAATTTATATATCAATTTTACATAAAACTTTCTTATTTTCTCTTCCTTTCACACTCATCTCCTTCTTCCTTAGTTCATTGGTCAATTCCCATCTCCTCTTTCATCGCTAACCCACCCGCACTCCCCAAACCTTCAATCGATACTCTTTCTCATATCACGATCAACTTCGTATATCTATCGACATCTCTCTCTCCCCTCTCTTCGATCATAATCTGGGATTACAACAATGACTCAAATCAATTAAGTCATTAACGAATTGATTTTATAGACAACTCAATCAATTTGAGTTGTTATTATATCCTAATTAGATAAATAGCGATAGTTGTTTGAGGATTAAGTGATGAGTTGTGGCAATGGAACTAATGGTGCCAACAACGACTAGGTTTCATGGATTATGGGGACTAGATCTTAAGTTTTCAAACTTCTAAAAGGACCAAACTGTCATTCTCAAACTTTTAGATTAGATTTATAAACTGCTATTTTAATTTTTTTTTCAAATATTTCGATAATGAATTTGCTATTTTACTCAAATGATGTAAATTTTTAAATGAAATTCGATTTTGAGTGGAAAAGTGTTATATATGATATCAAAGGCTGGAAAAGGGATTTTAGGCCAAACTTTGGGTGGGAAATGTAATTTTCTGAATTAAAATTGATAGCACCATGTGTGGATAAAGGTGAGCAAAATACCCTACAAGAACCGAAACGGTCAGTTAGCTGATGTTCAATTCTAGTTTATACCCAAAATCGGCGTACTGGCTTGAGTTGGCTTCGGTTCCAATTTTTGTGGAGTTAATTGGTTCTAGTTCCACCTCTTAAGGAGCATGACTTGACCCAGAACCATGTCCACTCGTTTGACAATACTATTTATCCTACCAACAAACCTTTTAATAATATTATCATTAGTTTAAATGAGTTTAAATCAACTCAAATTAAATTAAATCCACCTCTAATCTTAAGAGTTGTATAATAGGTGAATCCTTTCTTGCACTGTAAAGAGAAACGACGAACCAAAATAGTAAAACAAACAAAAAAACCCTAGAAAAGTAATTAAAAATCAATAAGATGAAATAAATAGAAGAGCCGAATCATTATCAAATTTCTCACTTTTTTTTTCTTTTTACTTACTCTTGACTCTCAATCAAACAATAAGTTATGAATTTCATTTACAAAAGCCTACAAATTGAAATGTTTTGAAATCTTTTACTCCATTCGTGCAAACAAAAATTGTAATTAGAATAAGTCCTACGGAGAAATTACTTGATGTCATAATGACGAAAAACTTAACAAACATGTTTCATTCTTATTACTTCTGTAATATGAAAAAATAAATGAAAAATGAAAAGGACTCGAATTCAAACCCCCAATCATGAAATCCCTTCTCTTGCACTCCACACATCATAATGCACCGTATTCGATTGTTAAAGAGAGAAAAGTTCTTTCACATCCTCTAAACACAAAAGGTTGAGAGAAAGGGTTCCTTCTTAAAGGGTACTTCTGAAAACAGATATAGAGTAGAGATGGGTTGGGCTTTATTGCTCAAAGGATTAGAGTACATGGCTACGAACCACAATGTTTCGGGTTCGAATTCCTCCTTGCCTGCAACTGCCCAATAAGGGAAGGAACCTTCCCTTTGGAGTATGAAAAATGAATAACCTATTAAGTGATCGACCTATCCTAAAATCTCCGTTTTAATCGTCCACTGTAAAACTCTCAGGACTTAAGGAGAAGAAACAATTAAGAGTTCATAAATTAATTACCTGAAGCCCATCAGAGGTTTTCCCCCAATAGACACTGCCAAAACCACCTTCTCCAAGCTTGTTATCTTCACTAAAGCCATTAGTAGCGGTGTGCAACTCCTTGTAAGAAAATATCCTCCATGTAGCATTATTAGCTGCAGTTACTGTGTTTATCCTGCAACAGATATTCACATCAATTGAAGAGAGACAAAATTTAGCTACATTTCGAGCAAAAACTACACAAGATTTTCAGGTTTAGCTCTACGTACCCTTCTTCAGGCTTCTCTGAACTACAGCAACTCAAGGCTGATCCCATAGTATTGCACTACAGGATGGTTTTCAAAATCCTGTTCAGGTTTCTAGTTGGAGCTTCTTCTTTTAAACTATAATACTAATGTTATGGTCATTTCATACGTAACCCCAAGCCGCCCTTGGCCGGCTTTAGTTTTGGAATCTTTAAAATAATTAAACTGAGGGGAAAATGTTGAAAATAATATAAATATATACTTTCAAATTGCTACTGGCAATTCTTAAGGAAATTTAAAAATTATGTTCCACGTTTTGTTAATATATGAGAATTAAATTAGCTTGGGAACTTTACTATAGCATCTTTTGAGACCGACTAGCAACTGAGTATAGAATTAGATGACCGTCACTATAAGATATAATTTCACAATTGCAAACTTTTCTTCTCGTTATAAAATTTTCCAGCTGCATTGGTGATTCATATGTAAATTTTATCCATACACACACACACACGCATATGCAAATTTAGTAAAACTCAAGAATGCTATGATGATAGTAATACAAGTTTACTTCATTCGATCAAGATAAGAATTAGAAGTTGCAAAGTTTTGAATTGATCTTATACATTTTAATAAAAAGAAAAACAAGTTAGTCATAGTATTAGGTAGCAGGACAGATTAAGATTAGCTGCTAATCCACAACTTTTTGCCATTTGGCTTCTGCAAATTAGTCTAGAGTCAACTGCTTAGAGTTCGATAAGTTTACCTCGAGTTAGATCTTGATAATGTATACAATTCATTAAATATATGAATAATGAAAAAAAAAAAAACTAATAAATTGAATATTAATGTCCATCAAACTCAGGGAACATCTTCATTTAAAATCAGATAATTGTCTTTCCATGAATGTCTTTAATTGTTGAGTGTCATCTATCGTTAAACAGATTTTATCCTTAATTTCTTCTGGGTTTTTAACTCAAGTTGCTCTTCACTTTTATAGATATGACTTGTTGGTTATAATATATTTGATTTATTTTTTAAAACATGGACTGTACTACTAGATATACACACATAAATTTTCTTTTGTTTCTGGTTTTCGTGATGTTAATTAGGGATTTGATCTTAATTTAATATTGGTCAATTCTTTACGAAAATGTCTCTTAAATTGGACGTTACGCTATCAAAGATTGCACTCCATTTGTCAATATCTTAATTAACAAACCAAAAATCCAATAGTAAAAATCCAACAATTGTAAAAACAAATTAAGTTGTTGCTGACTTTCCAGCTTATTCTCCAAAATATTCTAAGAAGCTTCAAAGCACAATGCATGTTCAAAATTTGGGAGATGATGATGCAAGATTGGCCACCTTGTTCCCCATTTTAATTATCCATGATTCTCTTCCAATTTGCAAAAGGACATAATGATCACCAAAAGTTTCTTCTGTCCGTTAGAGAAAGGCATTCGAATTTTAAACACAAATTTCAAATAAAAAAATGTTACATTATTACTCAAGTTGGTTTAGCTTCAAATAATCTCAAATTTAAAATAATTTTCAATGAAGCCTCTTGTCATTTTCATTGACAACACCTGGGCTTTGCGAAGTTGCAAATGTTTCCCACTTGAAGTACTCGTAAACCCATATTAATGAAAGGCCTAAGAAAATTAATGAAAACTCAATAACACTTTATATTTTATAAAATGGAAAATAATACATATTAACAGTTAATGTATCATTATTTGATTGTCTGATTTTAAATATAAAATAAAATAAATAGATAAACCACTCAATTATCTGATTACTTGTCAATATTAATTATCGTTAAAAGGCCAAAGAACTATTTCCCACCCATAGTTTGAGGCGGGGACAAAGTCCCACTCTCTAAGTTTCAAAAACTCAGTCTTCCACCTATGGAAACAATTTTTATAATTTTTATACTCAAATGACTAAAATGCTCTTTTAAAAAATAAATATTTATAATAAAATTATAAAATAATTTTTAAATATAAATAATTTTAAAAAATATTTAAATTTTTTTAAAAAAATATTAAAAATTTTGAAAATTTTAAAAAATT